>JAQQXO010000249.1:35000-42564 GCA_029852735.1 Persea americana | reverse complement strand
ATACGGGAATCAATGGAGCCATTTTACAAATAATCTCTCATGGATTTATTGGTGCTGCACTTTTTTTCTTGGCAGGAACGAGCTACGATAGAATACGTCTTGTTTATCTCGACGAAATGGGAGGAATAGCTATCCCAATGCCAAAAATATTTACCATGTTCAGTAGCTTCTCGATGGCTTCTCTTGCATTGCCAGGAATGAGTGGTTTTGTTGCGGAATCAGTAGTATTTTTTGGAATAATTACTAGCCCGAAATATCTTTTAATGCCAAAAATACTAATTACTTTCGTAATGGCAATTGGAATGATATTAACTCCTATTTATTCATTATCTATGTCACGTCGGATGTTCTATGGCTACAAGCTATTCAACGTTCCAAACTCTTATTTTTTTGATTCTGGACCACGAGAACTATTTGTTTCGGTCTGTATCCTTCTACCTGTAATAGGTATTGGTATTTATCCTGATTTCGTTCTCTCGCTATCAATTGACAGGATAGAAGCTATTCTATCTATTTATTTTCATAAATAGTTTTCATCAATAAGACATTACATTAATGTAAAAGAACCGTGTGATTTTTAAAAGCGTTCACTGTATAATGCAATGAAAGAAAAAAAAATGAAGTGAATTATAATCAGATACATCTAAAGTTTTTTCGAACCATTTGAATCACTACTTGATTCAAATGGTTCGAAAAAACTTGCACAAACCTTCTTTATATAATATACGGGACGATGTTCCTATGTATTCTTCAGGCCCTTTCTTCAATTAGTTGTTAATGTGAATGAACCATAACTATGTAGTCCTATTCCTAATAGATTGACCCCAAAATAGCATATCCAAATTATAAGAAATCCTATAGAAGCCACAATTGCCGAATCCACACCCTGAAAGCTCTGATTTGTTCTACTATGTAAATAAATCGCGAATATGGTCCAAGTAATAAATGCCCAAGTTTCCTTGGGGTCCCAATTCCAATAAGACCCCCATGCCTCATTAGCCCATACTGCTCCCGAAAGAATACCTATGGTTAAAAAAGTAAACCCTAGACTAATGACACGATAACTACACTGATCTAATTGTTGGGTTAATTGATACCTGTGATAATTTATAAATGAAAAAAAAGAAGTGTTTTGTAAAACACTTCTTTTTTCATTCACAAAGGAAAATGACCCAATTAATAAATGATTGCTTTTGCGAGGAATATCTAGGTTTTTTCGAAATGTAATGACTAAAAGAGCTACGGATAATAACGATCCACATAAAAGAGCTGCATAACTCAATAACATCATACTCACGTGCATCATTAACCACTGGGATTGTAGAGCAGGTACTAATATTGCAGATTGATGCATTTCGGTTGAAAGACCCGAAGTGGCAAAGCCTTGGGTAAAAATAGCACTTGGCGCGGTTATTGCGCTTAAATAACTTTTCTGGTTCCGTCTTTTAGGAAACATATGAATAATGGAGAAACTCCATGAAAGAAACATTAAAGATTCATATAAATCGCTTAACGGCAAATGTCTCGAATAAATCCAACGAGTAACTAATAATCCAGTTATACAGAAAAAGGTAGCCATCATGGCTTTTTCTGACAAATCAAATAGTACTACGGTTTCATGGACTAATAAGGTCATCAAATGAATCGTAATAACAATTGAAATGATAGAAAAAGAGATGTGAGTTAATATATGTTCTAAAGTGGCAAATATCATAATTTTTTTTTAGGGGGGTATCCAAAATTACGGAATGGAAATCCGGAATTGAATTCATTATAGGATCTATTGTGCCTTTTTTAGAGGATGCCGCCACTCGGACTCGAACCGAGATGCTCTAGCACTGCTTCCTAAGAGCAGCGTGTCTACCAATTTCACCATGGCGGCTTCATCGAAATAATCATAGTCCATATGATGTTCAATCGTCGAGATTGAGGGATTTAATGCAATCTATTTTAGGAAATGTTAGAATCGATGAATAAAGACCCGTTCAAATAAATATTTAAACGCTCAATAATCCTTAGTATCATGGCAGGGGGTCATTTTAAACAGCGGGCTTTTCCGTATTATAAGTTCTTCTGGAATAGTTGGAACTAGACGGTTATGCCCTGAGTCCGGGTATAGAACTAAGAATTTTTTTTTTCTCATTTTTTGACGATTCATTTCTCATTTATCTGATTTGATAGGTCCGAAATGAAAAAGATTCATTTTTCAATGAACAAAATAAAACAATATTTTTTATATATCACAACTTCATCACTACATCCAAAAGATTTCTATAAAAATTTGGATAGTTTGGTATCAAAGATGTATTAATGATTGGGATCTTCATTGTATACATAACATAATTTGTGTGAGGATTTACCAAACCCATTAGGTATTGGACCGGGCATATCATATAACAAAAGAGTTTCAATCTTTATCGGAATTCTACTGTATGTACTTTAACTTAGATGTACTTTAACTTAGAAAACTTAGAAAATCAAATTTAAACTGATAAGATCTTTTTATATATAGATTTGAAATCTAATATTAATAGATAAAATAATTTAGATATTAGATCTAGATATATCGATTGATCGATCCTCCAGCTCAAACATGGGATAGGATCTTGGGGTTGGATTACGTAAGATTGACTCATTCTTTAGTACATAAATATCGATCTAAATGGGATCCTGGCAGTTTTATTATTTTGTTTTTTTTTTTTTTTATCTGTTCGAAACAAGAGGGAGTCCTTGTAGATATGTAGTGATTCAGAGAGCTACAAATAAAAGTTTTAAAATGTATATTTTAATCAATTAGTTTCAATAATCCATTGACTTTGACTATGAATCTTATCCCCGCCTTACTTTGAAAAAAAAAAAAGGGGCTCTAACCTCGTTCATACTTGTTTCAGATTTTCCAAAAATCTTAATGATGTATAACTATTGGAGATACATAATCCAATAAGCCAATCCCTTCCTAAGAAAAAAAAAAATAAGAGTTTTGTTATTGTGAAAAATGAATCGATGGGGAAAGTTACAACCCCCATCTCGCGAATTATAAAAACCAATCAATGAAAGGTGAAACCTTGTATTTTGTGTCTAACTACTTCTTTCTTTTTTTTTTTTTCAAACAAAAAAAGAAATCATTTTTAGAACCTAGTATACAGAATAATTCGTATTCTACATACCACAACAGCTAGTTCTATCTCATATTGATGAGTTCAAAACATTAGTTAATGTGAATTCTTCATCTTATAAATTTAATCATCCAATTCATCGAGTCATGCTGATTCAGATTCAGATCATTCCAAGGCTTTATTACTTGTTTGTCGCACAAAAAAACTTTTTGAATGCCCGGTAGAAATAGATTTAGCTAAAGATAAAGCTTTTGCCGCGGCCTGATATCCCCTTCCTTTCCAAATATTTCTACGAATATGCTTTTTTGACAGAGAAGTACGTTTCTTTGGAACCGCCATTTCAAAATAAAAGGGTCACTCATTTTTATAGTTGGACGTGAAAGACATTTATTGTTCAATTCAAAATAGATTGTTCTTTCTATTAACTATTCATTATCTATCTTTATTCCATAGCCGATACTTATGCTTACTTCATAACATAGAAAAGTATGGATACAGATAGATGAGCATCGCATATGGTATCATTAAGGATAAAAAAAAGAAATGAAATAGAAGAAAAAAGAAAAAACGATGTTATTTTCAAGGGAATTTTTTTTTTTCACATTTCCATTACATCCAATGTTCGAAGAAAGAATAATTTGTACTGATTGGGGGCTTCATATCTTTATTCAATCTATGTCTACGGGCGGGATCTACTACCGTTGAATCGGATGCCATTGATAAGAATCAAAAAGGTTCCAATTCATATCTCAGTCTATTTAGATAATATATCTATATTATAAATGTTACATTTATAAAATCGAAAAGCTTAAGAACCCTTTCCTAATTTAGGAAACCAACAATGAATGTAACCTTTTTCTATTAATTGATCAAGCTCGGAGATAGAGTCCACATAATTAAAATGGAAATTAAATCAAAGTAGTTAATCCGTTAAACAATACATTACTTGATAAAATAAAGGGAATTTGAATCATTTCTCATTTTAGTTCTATGCGAAGTGACAAGTATTCTAGGATTTTTCATAAACACATAAACATAAGTTTGTTTTATTGGACTCGAAGCCAATCCATTCCAGAATTAGTTAATGACTCCGAAGAAACTAAATAAAAACTAGGTTTATTGGATCGAGTTATTGGCAGATCCTATGATACATATCAGAATAAAGTACTTGAATTTTTGGTATCATTCTTTTTCCTTACTATATTGATATAAATATGGATAGAAATCACCGTATCGTATGTATTATAGTAGAATAATGGAAAATCTCATATTTTTTATCTTAATAAATATCTTCGTTAATAACTAGGTAGTAGCTTTTAACTAGTAACTTGGTTATTTGAAGAATTGTAACTTCTTCATTTGAATTTTTTTTTTTTTTTATTTATTTTATTATTGCTCCTTCCGGAAGAAATAAGGGCTGGTGAATGGGAAACAATTAATAAGAATAAAAAAAGAAAGTTTGATTTTCTTATGGAACATACATATCAATATGCATGGATCATACCTTTCGCTCTACTTCCAGTTACTATGTCAATAGGGTTGGGACTTCTGCTTGTTCCGACCGCAACAAAAAATCTGCGTCGTATGTGGACTTTTCCTAGTGTTTCATTGCTAAGTATAGTTATGGTTTTTTCGTCCGATCTGTCTATTCAACAGATAAATGGCAGTTCTATCTATCAACATCTATGGTCTTGGACCATCAATACTGATTTTTCCTTAGAGTTCGGCTACTTGATCGATCCACTTACTTCTATTATGTCAATACTAATCACTACGGTTGGAATCATGGTTCTTATTTATAGTGACAATTATATGTCTCATGATCAAGGATATTTGAGATTTTTTGCTTATATGAGTTTTTCCAATACTTCCATGTTGGGATTAGTTACTAGTTCCAATTTGATACAAATTCATCTTTTTTGGGAACTAGTGGGAATGTGTTCGTATTTATTAATAGGTTTTTGGTTCACACGACCGGCTGCCGCAAATGCTTGTCAAAAAGCGTTTGTAACTAATCGTGTAGGGGATTTGGGGTTATTATTAGGAATCTTAGGTTTTTATTGGATAACAGGGAGTTTCGAATTTCGAGATTTGTTCGAAATCTTCAATAACCTGATCCGTAATAATGGGGTCAACTCTTTATTTGCTACTTTGTGTGCCTCCCTATTATTCGTCGGTGCAGTTGCTAAATCCGCACAATTTCCCCTTCATGTATGGTTACCTGATGCCATGGAGGGGCCTACTCCTATTTCGGCTCTTATCCATGCTGCTACTATGGTAGCAGCAGGCATTTTTCTTGTCGCTCGATTTCTTCCGCTTTTCACAGTCATACCTTACATAATGAATCTCATTTCTTTGATAGGTGTAATAACGGTACTATTAGGAGCTACTTTAGCTCTTGCTCAAAGAGACATTAAGAGAAGTTTAGCCTATTCTACAATGTCTCAATTGGGTTATATTATGTTAGCCCCAGGGATAGGCTCTTATCGGGCTGCTTTATTCCATTTGATCACTCATGCCTATTCGAAAGCATTATTGTTTTTAGGATCCGGATCAATTATTCATTCAATGGAACCCATTGTTGGATATTCTCCAGATAAAAGTCAGAACATGGTTCTTATGGGTGGTTTAACAAAATATGTGCCAATTACAAAAAATACTTTTTTATTAGGTACACTTTCTATTTGTGGAATTCCACCTCTTGCTTGTTTTTGGTCTAAAGATGAAATTCTTAATGATAGTTGGTTGTATTCACCTATTTTCGCGATAATAGCTTGTTTCTCGGCGGGGTTAACTGCATTTTATATGTTTCGGATGTATTTACTTACTTTTGATGGTCATTTACATGCTCATTTTCAAAATTACAGTGGCACTCAAAATAGCTCGTTCTATTCAATATCTATATGGGGGAAAGAAGGAACCAAACCAGTTAACAGAAATTTGTTTTTATCAACAATGAATAATAATGAAAAGGTTTCCTTTTTTTCGAAGAAGATATACAACGGAAATGTAAGAAATCTGATGCGTTCCTGTAGGATTTATTTTGAAAATAAAGACACTTCAACGTATCCCCATGAATCAGACAATACTATGCTTTTGCCTCTACTTTTATTGGTCCTATTTACTTTGTTCGTTGGATCCGTAGGAATTCCTTTCGATCAAGGAGTAATGGATTTTGATATATTATCGAAATGGTTAACTCCATCAATAAACCTTTTACATAAAAATTCGAACTATTCTGTGGATTGGTATGAATTTGTGACAAATGCAGTTTATTCAGTCAGTATAGCCTGTTTTGGAATATTCATAGCGTCTATTTTATATGGGTCTGTTAATTCATCTTTTCAGAATTTGGACTTAATCAATTCATTTGTTAAAAAAACAGGCTCTAATAAAATTTTATTGGACCGAATAATAAATGTGATATACAATTGGTCATATAATCGTGGTTACATAGATGTTTTTTATGCAACATGCTTAACTACAAGTATAAGAGGATTAGCTGAAGTAACTCATTTTTTAGATAGACGGGTAATTGACGGAATTACCAATGGTGTTGGTGTTGCAAGTTTCTTTGTAGGAGAAGGGATCAAATATGTGGGGGGAGGGCGAATCTCTTCTTATCTCTTTGTATATTTATCATATGTATCCGGCTTTTTATTAATTTACTATATCTATATCTATTCTTTTTGAATAGAATAAGAAGTGACTAGATCTTCTTGGTTATTTTTATCATTATAAAATCTGGTCCTTTTTTCAAGCACATCCATAGTAAGAGATCCCTTGTTTAGAACTTCTATTCGGTTTATTAATTCATTGCTCAAGCTGTACCTTTTTTGTTCATTGGTATAAACCCAATGATTATACAGATCTTCGGGGGATAGTTTTTCGGTCGTACACAAAGACATCTTTCTTTGCATCATTTCCAAAAAAATCGATAAACTGGGTGGATATGTAAAAGATATTATTTGTTTTCCATCAACTGGACATACGTGAAAAAAATATTGTGACATTTCATTTCTTACAGCATTTTTAAATAAATTTTTTTTTATATATCTCAATGGACGATTACATCGTTTATAGTCGAAAAGAAGATTCACAAGAGGTTTTTCAAACCAGAAGAGGTCTTTATCTTCTTTCTCTTTAAGTATTTCTAACTTCAAAATTTCTTGCCTCTTTTTTTTTTCATGTAGTTTTTTTGGATCCTCCCTTTCTTCCGAACAAAGGGAAGGGTCTTCTTCGGTGGATCCCTCTTGTTCCTGTTTAGTCCCCTTCGTTTCGGAAGTTTTTTCTATTTCTACATCTGTTTCTTCCTCACTTTCCCCCCTTTCTTCCGTTTTTGAGGTTTCTTTCAGTTTCTTAGTGACAATAGGCGACGGTATTCTGCCTAAATAGTAGACACAGGTGATAAATAAGAGAATAGTAAAGATTCGAGCCATAGAATTTCT
>JAQQXO010000249.1:0-12500 GCA_029852735.1 Persea americana | reverse complement strand
TGATTTAAATGTGATAACTTGTCCTCGAAAAAGGGAAATATTGAATGAATAGATCGTAAATTATGAGATTTTGCTATTTCTTTTTCTTCTAGGGAAGATACCAATCGCAGCGAGAATGGAATTTCCACAACGACTGCAAAACCCTCCGATATCATTTGAGAATCAAAATGATTGTTGTGCCCAACGAATCGATTTTGATTAGAATCATTAACCGAAATAATCAAACGATTCTGTTGATGCATTCGAGTAATTAAACGTTTCACAATTAGTGAACTGGATTTATTGTCATGATCTAAATTTTCCACCGGTTCATAAAGAATCGATCCATTTAAAGCATGACCATGAGCAAGCGCGTAGATATATTCCTGAAATAGAAAGGGATATAGGAAGTATTGTTGCCGAAATCCATCCATTTCTAAATATCCTTGTAGTTCCTCCATTTCCATTTGAAATTACACTTGAACCAAATGGGCGATTTCTTGAGTTATCAAATAATACATAGTACGATACGGTCAGAACAAGGTATATAGTAAGAAAAGAATAGATACCCCGGAGCCAGAAAGGACAATCAACGGATCCTATTTCCATCCAATTTATTTATGTTCGTTATAGTTACAAGAGATGGTTAAAAATCCTTTATTTTTACAACCCGATCACTCTTTTGACTTTGGAATAATGAATTTTGATCAGTATACCGTTTCTTCTACACATTCGTCTCCACTACATAATAGAGAACATAATAGAGAATAGTTAGGATTCATGAAAAAAAAGGAATTGATGATCCACTCACAAGAGAACCCTTTCCCACATCAGGCACTAATATATTTTTAACGTCTAATTAGATCGGGTAATCATTCGAATTAAGAACAAACAGAAGCTCGTTGCTTTTGGTTTCCCTATAATTGGAGCTATAGGGCTCTATCCATTTATTCACTCGACCCAACTTGAATTGATTTGACCCCTTTCCAAGAAAAGAATCAAAACAAGATTTTGTATCGATCCGTTAAGGATGAAGTATTCTAAGAGTTCTCCATTGATACGACATGCTGTTTTTTCCTTTCATTCCCTTTCAGGATCAGTCGTGGTCTTACAAACTCTACCAATGGTATGGACGAATCCGTTGCTTCATCAAAATGTGTAAAAGACCATAGCCGCACTTAAAAGCCGAGTACTCTACCGTTGAGTTAGCAACCCATATAAATAGGGTGTGTAGATACGATCGGAATAAAAAATAAATAAAGAGATTCGATTGCCCGACCTCGTCAAAACATTGAACTAGCAACAGATCAAAAAGAAAGATTTGATGATCAATTGTGAACATAAAAATGAACAGAGATCAGATGAAAATACAACAGATTCTGGGATAAATTATAGAGAAAATCTAAATAGATGTAAAAATTTATAGACTACCCATACTCTATTTTTTTTTTTTCATTATATTAACTAAGATACTTCTTGTGTCACAACGAAATTGACGAACCCATCATTTGAGTGAAATAAAGAAACAAACTTATGAAATGTGGATAAATAGATCTATTTATCCACGATCGAATTATATTTGTTCGATACACCATTGTCAATATGAATTGAATGTTGAGAAAACCAATTCAATAAATAAAACAAGGACTTGTGTTGGAGTGACACTACAACATAGATAAGGGATGAAGTATGAGTGGGGAAATAAATAAGGAATTCCGGTAGGAAAAAAATGTCGGGTTTATTCAATATTTATTCAATAGAGGTACAATAAGCAAGATTGACCTTTTGTTTGTTGGTGGAGTCCCAACGAAAACCATCTGATTGATGGTAATCCCATAATTTCCCAGTTATTTCATCTATTCACTCAATCTTTTTTCTATCTGTCTCATATCAAGAGAAGATCTTTTTTTTTTATAGTTCTATGATACGGGGTCATGTGAGCAACAATGAATAGAGAATAGAGAAAAAAAATAAGGAATGGTGGAGAAACAATTAGACAAAGCTAGATACTGGGCACCCCCCCCCTTTTTTTTTATTTCATTAATTTCATTTGATTAATTCGAAATTCCTTAAATACCTCCGCCTTCTTTGAAATATCATGAACAGTTCCTGTAGGTTGAGCGCCTTTTTCAAGGAAATATAGAATAGCGGAAACATTTGAATAAGTTTGGTTCTTTATCGGATCGTAAAAACCCACTTTACGAAGATCTCTTCCCTCTCTTCGGGATCGAACATCAATTGCAACGATTCGATAGATGACTCATTGGGATAGACATAAATGAACAACCCCCCCTAGAAACGTATAAGAGGTTTTCTCCTCGTACGGCTCGAAAAAGAATGATTCGAATTTATGTATTGTAGTGGCAAATAGATCCACAAAATCATCAATTAGACTATGATTTGAGTCATTTTTTTTTGTTCTTCCTTCCTGAAAAAAAAAAAAAAAAAAAGAAATCTCATTCGTACTCATAACTCAAGTTGGGTCATTCTCAAAGAGCTCGAAGGGAAATCCTTAGACATTTATTGAGCCGTCTCTAACCTCTTTTGTTTGTCTCGCCTAGAATCGATTTTATTTCTTCCCCATTCTGATCTAGTTGTTGAGACAATTGAAAACGGTGTTTCCTTGTTCCGGTATCCTTTATTTTATCTTTGCTTTGAATCCTTGGGTTTAGACATTACTTCGGTGATCCTTAATTGTTTCAAAAGGGTAGCAACATACCTTTTGTTATTTCGTTCTATGGAAACGATTGATTCCCCTGTGATACACTTTTGATCGGAATTGGTAAAACTATTTCGACAAATTCATTTTACTTTTTTTTTTTTACTTGTTCGAACTTGATCCTTTCAATTTCTATACCGAAGATATACTTACGAAGTTGTTCCAACTTATTGATTGGCATTAACCCTAGATCCTTCTCTCTGCTAAATGAACCAATTCTTTATGCTCGAGCTCCATCATGTGCTATATTATAATTATATTATTTTATTACAACCCCAAAATTGGGGTCCTAGTGGAATAGAACAAACTATGTCGAGCCGAGAGCATCTTCTTTGATATATAAAATGGTGGGTACAAGAATCCACAGCCGATAATGTCCTTCAAGTCGCACGTTGCTTTCTACCACATCGTTTCAAACGAAGTTTTACCATAACATTCCTCTAATTTTGGACCGGTATGGAATTGATTCAATATGGAATCATGAATAGTCATTGGCTCAATCGGTATATAGTATATGAAGTCCTCCATACTTTCATTTTCATAGATGGATCTGGAGAAGTCTCAGCAAGAATATAATTATACCCCATATTTTATTAGAAGAATGAAACACATTTATAAAAAACACGAAGAAATGCGTTGCTTAACACTTCTTTACATCTTCAACAGATTGTTAGGGATGATGAATCATGAAAGATCCAATTCTTTCTCAAACAACTAAAACTAAAGAAGGGTCTTTAATTAGATTACCGATACCGGAACAGAATGAGTCATTAACCAAATAAGCTATTCCAATGACCGGGAAAGATCGCAAGTGACTCGATAGGATAGATTCACCAATGTCACACTTCTTCGAGTAGAAAGAATTTATAAGGAATCATAAAAAACAATTTCAAGAATTTCCTACTTCGACATCATTACTGGAAATAAGTTTTCCAGTAAAGACTGAATTGAATCTCTAAATCCATCAACAAGTCGGTACAACGAGGATCTAAAAATGTTTAGCAGATATCTGATTAATTAAATCAGACGCGAATTTGATCATCATAAGAGACCTCTATGTTTCCTTTCCGATTGAATCATCAATAATTTAAACCAGATAAATGGGTCAAGAAACAAATCCAATTGTTTTGTTTTCTTGGGGATGGATAGAAGGGGCTCATGAAAGAAAAAATGAAGGTCGGTATTCTTTCAGGTATTCTTTCATCTGATTGATAAAATCAGAATCGTAGGAGTCTGATTTTATCGTATTCATCAGATACACCAAACAAGTGTTACCGGGGGTAATCGTGGGTATTTAAGGGATCGCAGATCTTTTTCGCCAAAACTGAAACACCGGTGTCACTGATCACTGAAATAGAACAATAACAATACATATAGGCATGGTTCATTTTCTACAGATTTTTCCTTACTTCAGATTCAGGAATCTTTCCATAAAGTAAAGTGAATGTATGAATCTCCCCCCTCCCCCAATTGATCGCTACATTGATTTCCAATTATTCATTGGAGCCAAATCAAATACAAAATAAAAGAAATTAGGTCCAAAGAAAATAATCTGTTCCGTATTGAATTTTCTTGTTTGTTAATAAGATCCGGATGACAAGGGTCTTAAAATTGATACCTTCCTTTCCTTTGCGGATTAACTCATATCGACACGAATTCCATGGGGATCATGAATCATATCCAAAGCCAATTTAAAAGGATCTTCTTATGGGATGCTATCCTGTCTTGTATAAGTACAAAGCAAAATGGGTTCATATCAATTCGTTGTTACTATTTTGTTTGATTTTGTCCCACCCCAGTCTCAGGAGCTTTAATTCCAGCGATGGAATTAATACCAAGAACCCCCCCGTTTTTTAGGATTCAGGATCCACATAGAATTAGTCATTTTGTCTACCCTATCTTTATTTATATTTACTTTAGGGAAGGTAGAGACTTCTCTTTTATTTCGCATTTCGACTCAGAATGCATCATGTGAGAATCCAAATATCATAGATATGGGGCATAAAGTTTATCCAAATGACTAACTAACCTTCAATATGAATATGGGCGAGGGGGCGAACATACGCTGAATGGCCCACCCAGTTTTTTTTTTTGAATTTCACTTTGATCTTTGTTCCCATCCTACCTATATCAAAAAAGATATTTATTTCCATCCACATGTCATTGATACTCGATCCGTTTGTTTGTGAGAAACAAAATCGAAAGGGAAGATATGATTCTATAGAAGAATCATTAGAAATCACAAAGAAAGATTGGATCACATTGTATCCAACATTACACCCTTAAACAGAAGATTCTTAAAAAGAACAATCTTTGTTATGATAGAATTGGTCTGGGACGGAAGGATTCGAACCTCCGAGTAACGGGACCAAAACCCGTTGCCTTACCACTTGGCCACGCCCCATTTTTATTTCTATTCGACACCGATAAACACTAATATCGGTATTGGTTGTTCGTCAATTCCAGCCCCAATATCTATTGAATTGGTTGTTGCTATGATTCTACACATGTAGATGTAGAATCAAAATGAATTTATTGATCATTACATATAATTCAATTAAGATATTGTATGTAAGGTATGATTCCTTCTATTCTCATTTGAGAATTGAAGGATTTTTGATTGAGGGAGTTCAAAGAAAAAGAAAGATTTTGCGGCCTACTTTCCCTTCTTTCTTCATTTTCCCCTTATATCAATAACCCAATAATAATGAAATTTTCTCCAAGAACAAAATGTTTGTTATGCTTAATATCTTTAGTTTGATCTGTCTTAATTCTGCCCTTCATTCGAGTAGCTTTTTCTTCGCCAAATTGCCCGAAGCTTATGCTTTTTTCAATCCAATCGTAGATGTTATGCCAGTCATACCTGTGCTCTTTTTTCTCTTAGCCCTTGTTTGGCAAGCTGCTGTAAGTTTTCGATGAGATCTTTAATACTGTCTTAGAAACATTCATGATTTATTCGATAAAAAAAAATTCTATTCTTAAGAATTGATAAGATCAGATAATGAACCCTCGACTCAAACATGGAAATTCTTTTGGATAACCGAGATGAATCGGAATCACCTCATTTCTTCATTCCTTCTGGGGGTCGAAGACCCTATGTATGGTCCCTACAATACCTAATTGTAGGTATGAGAGATCATTTTGTTAACGAAAGAATCAGAATCTTATTACAAATTCATTCCTGCAAATTCCTTATGTTTTCTAGAAACCGCTTCTTTTCTTGGTGTCAAAACGGAATATGTGGTACAAAAATGGAGAATCTATTCCCCTATTTCCCCCAAAATGATCTTGGAGATTGTGTAATGCTTACTCTCAAACTCTTCGTTTACACAGTAGTGATATTCTTTGTTTCTCTCTTCATCTTCGGATTCCTATCTAATGATCCAGGACGTAATCCTGGACGTGATGAATAAAAAAAATCAGGGGTTTTTCCTTGCTCGATTTCTTAATTTTCTTAGGATTTTCTTTCTCCATTCCATACATTTAACTATGAGAAAGGGGGTTAGAGATTTTTTCGAATTCGAAAGGGAAATATCAAGTGATCAGAAGAAACGGAGAGAGGGGGATTCGAACCCCCGGTACAAATAATTCGTACAACGGATTAGCAATCCGCCGCTTTAGTCCACTCAGCCATCTCTCCCAATTTTAAAAGGATAATTCATATGTAAAAGTTTTTCCTTATCTTTCTTTATTCTATAAATATAGACGAATTTGATCAATCATCAATTCCCTTTAGATAATGATTCGAAACAGATATCTCCAATAGAAAGAGTCCCTCTTTGATTTCGTCCGAAAAGTTCTTTCTTTTATTCCCCCGGCCTGGCCAGTACCTAGCCAGGCCATTCCTTGTTCCAATGAATCATAGATCAAATGATTTATTTGATTTGAAAACGAAAATGCTTGTTATTGAAGCAGCAACAAGGCTATTTCCATTCCTATGATAGGAGTGTCATTTCTTATTATGTTTTTCCTTTTCTCGATTTACTTAAATGGAATAAAAAAAACATATTTTTTTCTATTATAATAGAACTCATATATTTCTTCAAAGAACATGTTTGAACCTGAACCCTTGAGTCCACAACCAAAACAATAGGATTTTTCACTCGATCCAATCGACCCGAATTCATAAGATTTGGCAGTTGAATGAATAGGAAAAGGAGTAGCTTCGAAAAAGAAAAATGGAGCTCTGGATTCTTGTACAACTCAACTCATTTTTATGTTCCGACTTCAATGGCTCTTTCGGGCCGGGACTATCAGTAACGGCTCCCCGATAAAAGCTTGTTATTGAAATGAACCTCCTTCTCCTATTTTATCAAGTCTCCCCGTCAGAGCACAACATGTCAGCACCCCAATTTTCATGATTCTGATCCTATCTTGATTACGTTTCACGCCCTTGTTCGACAAATGGCCCGCCCGTATACAATAATTATATTGTAGCGGGTATAGTTTAGTGGTAAAAGCGTGATTCGTTCTATTAACAAGTGAAATAGATAAGGGATCTTTCGTTTGATTCCTATTCTGATCAAAAACTTTATTTATTAAAAGGGCATTAATCCCTTACCTCTCAATGCCACATTTGAGGAAGAATATACATTCTCGTGATTTGTATCCAAAAGTCAAGTCAATTAGAAATTGACTAACAAAATTGGATTATGGAATTGCGAAGCATAATTTTTTTTTTAAGTTGGATCAACCATTCCAATTGAATGAGTATAAGTAAGGGATCCATGTATGAAGATACAAAAGTCTATTTCTAATCGTAACTAGATCTTTCATTTTTTTTTAGGGGGAGATTGAAGCCAAATAGCTATTAAACGATGACTTTGGTTTACTAGAGCCATCGACATATTGTTTCAGCTCGGTGGAACAAAAAAATTCTTTTCTTCAGGATTCTTGCAAGTACAAATAGGGAACGAAGTAACTAGAAAGATTTGTGAGAATCCTCCCCTTTCTAGAGGGATCATCTAAAAAGCAAGTCATTTGGGGTGCATTCAGACGAAAAGGCTGACATAGATGTTATGGGCCAAATGGATTTCTTTGAATTCAGATTTGCTATGACTCCCTTTTCCCATACATCGTAAATTTTTTCTTTTTTTTTTTTAGTTTTTTTTATGTCTTAGATTTGGGAATCCCATAAAGGAGCCGAATGAAACCAAAATTTCATGTTCGGTTTTGAATTAGAGACGTTAAAAATGATGAATCGACGTCTACTATAACCCCTAGCCTTCCAAGCTAACGATGCGGGTTCGATTCCCGCTATCCGCTTCATATTAATTATTATAATACATGCTTTTGATATGTCCCTAAAATATTTCTTTCACATACAATCCTATTCTTTTTTTTATAGGAGATAGGAAAGTCAGAATGTGAAAGAAATCGGAATGAAAAGCGTCCATTGTCTAATGGATAGGACAGAGGTCTTCTAAACCTTTGGTATAGGTTCAAATCCTATTGGACGCAATTTATTTCCATCTATTTTTGTAGATTGCTATGTCAAGAAACATATTTTGAATGATTCGAATCGGGGCCATTTCTCAACGATTCGTCTTGTACTTAAGAGTGATCAATTTCTTTATTTTTGTTCCTGAAGTAGAAACAGTTCTATCTGTTCCGGAATAGCTTCCTTCAAAAGGGCTTCCGCTTGCGCGGTAAATGTCTTGGTAGAAGATATGATTTCTTGGACCTGAGGTTTATTTGTTTTTAAGTAGGTACGTAACTGAACGAGAAATTTCTTTACCTGTCCAATTTCTAACGGATCAAGATACCCATTCGCTCCAGTATAAATAGTAACTATCTGTTCTTCCACCGTGAGAGGGGCTGCTTGGGATTGTTTGAGCAACTCGCGCAATCGTTGACCTCTTGCCAATTGATTCTGAGTGGCTTTATCGAGATCAGAAGCGAATTGTGCAAAGGCTTCTAACTCTGCGAATTGAGCCAGTTCCAGTTTCGATTTGCCGGCTACTTGTTTCATGGCTTTAATTTGAGCTGCAGATCCTACTCTCGAGACAGAAATACCCACATTAATGGCAGGACGGATTCCGGCATTGAATAGATCAGCGGATAAGAATATTTGTCCATCTGTAATGGAAATCACATTAGTAGGGATATAAGCCGAAACGTCCCCAGATTGAGTCTCAACTATTGGTAAAGCGGTCATACTTCCTTCACCTAAACGAGAACTTGATTTAGCGGCTCTTTCCAAAAGGCGTGAATGCAAATAAAAAACATCTCCTGGATAAGCTTCGCGACCGGGCGGTCTTCTTAATAGAAGAGACATTTGACGATAAGCTTGTGCTTGTTTGGAGAGATCATCATAAATTATTGAAGTATGTCGTTCACGGTACATAAAATATTCAGCCAGAGCCGCTCCTGTATAAGGAGCGAGGTATTGTAATGTAGCAGGTGAATCCGCCGTTTCGGCTACCACAATAGTGTATTCCATTGCGCCTCGTTCCTGGAAAGTGGTCACTACCTGGGCCACGGAGGATGCTTTTTGACCAATAGCTACATAAACACATATTACATTTTGCCCCTTTTGGTTGAGAATAGTATCTGTGGCTACTGCTGTTTTTCCGGTCTGTCTGTCCCCAATAATTAATTCTCGCTGACCGCGTCCTATAGGGATCATCGAATCAATAGCAATAAGTCCCGTTTGAAGAGGCTCATATACGGAACGTCTCGAAATAATACCTGGAGCAGGAGATTCGATTAACCGAGATTCAGAAGCTGAAATTTCACCTCTCCCATCAATGGGTTTAGCCAGAGCATTTATAACACGACCCAAATAAGCCTCACTAACGGGTATCTGAGCAATTCTTCCTGTTGCTTTTACAGAACTTCCCTCTTGTATCATCAAACCGTCACCCATTAATACAACGCCAACATTATTTGATTCCAAATTCAGAGCAATGCCTATTGTACCCTCTTCAAATTCTACTAATTCCCCTGCCATTACTTCATCAAGACCATGAATACGAGCAATGCCGTCGCCTACCTGAAGTACTGTGCCGGTATTCACAATCTTGACTTCTCTATTATATTGTTCAATACGTTCACGGATAATATTACTAATTTCGTCGGCTCGAATGGTTACCATTAGTGTCTCTTAATTCTTTTTCGGAAACAAAGAAAAAAAAAAAAAAATAATGCCTACAGTAGAAGGGCTAATCAGTTACTTCTTTCATGGCCCCGAGCATGCCAATATTAGCACCGATGGTGCGTAAATGTAACTCGCTGTTTGAACAACTATTCAGAGTTCCTAGAGCTCCTTGTAAGGCTTGTTGGAAAACTCGTTGTCGCACCTGATTAATTGCTCTTTGTTGTTCAAAATGAATGGTTTCATTTTTGTAATTTTCTAATCGTTCCAAATTCTCATAAGTGGCATTAATCAAATTCCATTTTTCTCGTTCTATCTCAGAGTATCCATTCACTCGAAACTCATCTGCTTCTATTTCCACTTTCCGTAAGCGAGCCCGGGCTTTTTCGAGCTGCTCAATGGCTCCTTCACGTAGTTCTTCTGAATTTCGAATAGTACTCAAGATCCTCTGTTTTCGATTATCTAATAAATCACTTAATGAAAGTAGATTATCTTCCCATTCATTTCACAACTTCACTTCCATGATCTCTTCCCGAACCAAACATGAATCTTTCGATTCATTTGGCTCTCACACTCAGTTACTTAATGGGTCATTCCATCTATTTTAATGTAATGAGCCTACCCTCTCTTCTCTGTTCGTATTCCAAGATATCAAAACTGATATGATACGAGACCAGAATATTCGGAGGACTCTTCCGACCCGACAAAAAATCTGTCATTGTCAGCAAAGTTGTTTCTTTTTTTTTTGTTTTCTTCAAATCCAAAAAATTCTTCTTATTTTAGACATAGGTCATCGATTCAACATTGGATAAAAAAGGGCGAGACACCTATTTTTACAGTAAATGGTTCAAATCATTTTATCGATATGAGTGTTCTATATCGGATAAATTGCCAACTATTCATTTTTTCGAAACCATCTCCGTACTAACGTAGTGGTAGAAAGAGTACCATGTTGTGCCTGGACTTCAAACGGTTTCGCTTTAACCATGTTAAAGGTCCCACATTATTGGCTGATAGAGAATCAAAGTTGATTTACCAATAAGTTACGAAATGCTATGGTTCTTACATATGATTTCTTAATTTATTCAGAAGTAATTCGTCGAGATCGTGCACCTTTCTTTCCTATTTATAACTTTCCCATTCAAAAAAAAAAAAGGAAAGTGCAGCCGGTTGGATCCAGCCTATTCTTGAAATACACAACTCGCACACACTCCCTTTCCAAAAAAGATCAATACACCAAGCACTACACTTAGATTTATTAGATTTGTTGCTAAAATATCGGTATTAAACCCGAAACTCCCAGCGGATGGCCAGTGACCAAAGGAAACGAAAGAATCGGTTACATCTTTCATATGCTTTTCTCTTATAGATAGGACCAACAAAATGGAACAGAGTTCTTTTTGTATCACTTCGCCCCCTTTGTTTTGGATTGATTTATTTTTATTAATTTCCTTATTATAAATATGAATAGATTCATTTTAATAAATATTTTTCTTTATTATTATTTCCATGGAAATTCTCAATAATCTATTTATTTAGTCCCAGGTTTCATGTCAATTACGAAATACCTCGTTTGTTGTTTGTTGCAACACTTCCTAAAAGTAAAAAAGAGTTTCCATTAAGAACGGAAGGGAAGAAAGCAAGTGGGTCTGCTATGCTAATTCCTCATCCTCAAATCACTCCATCCCCGGGGGTATTGTCTCAACGAAGAAGTGATTGTAGGAGTTAAGTTTGGATATAATTCGGCAAGGCAAGCCCGCGGCAATAAAATAGGAAAAGAAAATAAATATTTATTTTTCACATTTATAGGATTAAACAAAAGGATTCGCAAATAAAAGCGCTAATGCCACGACCAGTCCGTAAATCGTTAAAGCTTCCATAAAAGCCAGACTAAGCAATAAAGTACCTCGTATTTTACCCTCTGCTTCTGGCTGTCTCGCGATACCTTCTACGGCTTGGCCCGCAGCAGTACCTTGACCAACTCCAGGTCCAATAGAAGCAAGTCCCACAGCCAATCCAGCAGCAATAACGGAAGCGGCAGAAATCAATGGATTCATATTAAGTTCCTCGCACCAAAAAAAAGAAATGGTTAATGATACAATCAACCGATGAATTATTACTTCATTATTCCATCACTTAAGATCTATCCGAAAAAAAAAAAGAACTAAGAACTCTGAATTGAAATAATAATATTACTGAATCATCAGAGCTACTTCGATATCTCGTTTTTAGTTTCTATCCGTGGAGTCTTTGTAAATCTATATGATTCCAGTTCTTCCATTTCTTTGTTCCGAACCATTCCATTCTTTCAATTCTTCGCTCTTTCTCTTCTATATGCATGCTTGACTTCATTTGTTTATTCATTCAATCCACAGTCACAGATAAAACGGAAGGGCTTGCATTGGAATCCGTCTAAATTCAGTGGGATGGGAAATAATATATATGGATAGCCCATATATAACTAGTGAATATCTAATATCACATATACATTGTTTCTTTAATAACGTAAACCATCCGTATCTTCTATTGAACCGGATTCTAGAATCATTCTTCGAAACATATACAGGGATTGGCTTAGAGCCCTTACATATACCCAGCTCGACCCCCCTTACTTTTTTTTAATTCTCTAATATCATACATTTTTTTTTTGCTCCTATTCTAGATCGTATATACCGGTATGAGTTGGGATAAGCTTTTTTTTAAGAC
>JAQQXO010000248.1:22500-42575 GCA_029852735.1 Persea americana | reverse complement strand
TGCGACACATGCATGCATCGTACGTACTATAGAACAAGTGCGTATTTACCTCCCATGGAGAGAAGGATTATAAATTGAAGCAGCTTGAGCACAGATTGGAACGGAACAGAGGCGGAGGCAGTTACTGAAGCACCGGTAGCAGTATAGAAAGCATCTTGCCCGGCCTTCCACCTCCTCAATGGACGGCTAGGATCACTCCAATCCTACGGCTACGGATTAGTCTCCGGAACCTTCCAGAGAACTATCTCCCTATCCACTACATTCTAGAATACTCTAAACTATTGTAGTACATAGTGGTATCTTCCAGACATCTCCAGAACTGTCTAGACTCTTCTAGGGCATTCCGGACTCTTCCAGGACGTTCTAGAACCTTCCAGTACCCTCTCTTCCTTCCTTCTCTATAAATACCAATGCCACGAACCATTTGCGCTCTTTCCTCCTCTCGAGCAAGCCGTCCGTGACATTCTCCCCCACCCAAGGCGTGACGCCCTCGTCACGCCGAGGTGCTTCCTCTCACAATGTCCGCGTAGGACCACTTCTGCTCCTCCGAGCTGCTACTGGCGCTTGGTGAAGCTATCTCCACGTCCTTGCCCTTGCCATGCTCTTCCCTCAGCTGCACGGCTGCAAGCGACTCCTTCTTTTGCGCCTGACTCTTCCGCACCAATGGTTTCATTTTCCTCCCTCGCTCATCAGCACCATCGACCCTAGATGCGGGATGGGCATCGCCTGTGCCTTCCTCATGAAGTCCATCCCAAGAATCATCGGGTGATCATCCATCTCGATTACTGAGAACTCCGCCTGCCCTAACCAGTCTCCAATGGCAATGTCAGCGCATCGCACTACTCCGTGGATGGGCGTGGCTTCCGCATTCACAGCCTTGGACCATCCTTTATCCTGCTTAACCTTCAAGCCCAGCCTCTTAGCAACTTCAAGGTAGTGGAAGGAAGTGACCCTTAGGAAAGGGGCACGAGTGGAACGGCATGTCATTTGCTGTTAGCTGTTAGCCTTTCTAGCGGCTTTCCTATCTTTAGAAAGCAATGCTTTCCTCTAGCAGCCAATCTTGCTTCGCCCTATTAATGCTAGTGTAATACCAACTAGTAAGGATGGATAAAGGAGAACTGCTATTGCTCGCCTTCGGACTAGCCTTTTGAAGCTAAGCGGGACTTTCTTACCTGGAGCTTAGTCGAGTAGCTTCCTTGCTTCCTCCTAAAGTAAAGCAACTACGGACACTAAACTAAAGCCGTAGCTAGCGGCACTTTTTCAGCAGCCTGAAAGCAGCTATAGCGCTTGAAGCGAAGGTACTCAACTGAAAGGATAATAGTCAAGTTTACTAAAGCCGATAAGGAGAGGGGAAGAAAGAGAACAAGTAACTACTAAGTCCATCAGATGTGTATAAAAGTATCTATTATCACACTCGACTAGTAAGAGTAGTATTTGATTACTCCCTTGACTTACTATTCTGAAGTAAGAAAAAGAACTACTATATTACTGATTATTAAAAGAAAGCACTATAACAACTGGCACCTTAGCGAGTCCCTTGGCGAGAAATTAAATAGATAACTAATTAACTACGCTTTACTAGTCCTTAGGTAAAGAGTCCCTATTGAAAAGAGACTAATGACGGTATCCCTTTGCTGGCTCGTATTTGCTGGTTCGCTGGCGTAACTGATTCAGTTAGAGCGAAGGTAAGGTGCTCCTGATGATGCCATGGACGGCGAAGGACTCCTTCTCGGTCCCATGAAGCTAGGCTTTTGTTGTTAAGGGGAATGCGCCTCTTGCGCTTTGTTTATTCCAACCAAAGAAAGACAAAGACTGGGTGACTCCCAAGATTGGTTCACTAGTGATGTCCCTACCTTGATAGCGACCCCGTCAACCCAAGCTTCATTCAAGTGAAGTCCCTTCTTCTCGATCCTGTATTGATCCACGACCATCCTTGGTATCCTTTGTGGATATCCCAAATGAAATTCGCGATGAGGGCCTCCTCTATCCCACGTTGAGATTTTATAATAGGTGGGCTTGGGCACAAGCTCAACTTCTTCGATTAGGCTACCACCCCGGACGGGGGCGTCGGTTTAGCTGAGGATGGGATTCGCTACCCGATTAGTCTCCCTACGCAACTAGGCACCGAAGGTCTAAGGCTTTGACCCAAAAGTCCACTTTGGATTGAGAACGTCCCCCCTAAGGATTTCCCGGGGATTCATAGACTGAACGTCGACAGGTTCCACTGCGGAAAGCCCCTCGCTACACAAGTCGCGTCACCGCATTCGCCCATCGACATGGCGGGTAAGCCAAAGCAGCGGTGATGAAGGCTGACAAGCACGATTGACCGGAACTGGAGTCTCACGAGGGATTTAGCAGTTCCGTGGCTGCATATTAAGTCGAGCACATGTGCTCGACTTAATATGGTCGCCCGTACCTGAGCTCGAGAAAGAAACCGTAGCCGTAGACTGATCGAGCCGAGCCGAGTCTCCTCCGTTTCACGAGCAGTGGAGACAACGTTTCACACGTTGCCTTCACTAACTGAGCTGACAAGTGTATGAAGTCGAAGCACAAAGTAGATTTCATCAATCTTTTCCACCGCTTCGTAGCCGGAGCAGACACGTGGAGTCCACTTAATTAAAGGGATAACAGTAGAGTACACGCACGGGAAGGACAACAGAACTCTAATTTCATAGGCAGTACTCTGACTCGCTGGCTACACGGAACTGGTCTAGCAAGTTGTTCTCGTCAAGTCTACGACTACCTCGTGAAGCCCATGGAATCAGTTGGTGGTCGAGTGAATTGATGAACGGAACGAGCTATAGATGGAACTCGGTGGAGCCTTCGGAACTCGTCTCGACAAGAACTATATGAGCTGCTTTGCCGGTTGTCGAGGGTCTTTCTAATTCGACATAGAAAGGCCATGCAACTTCACGTTGCTCTATCGTCGAGTTGCTGAACATCGCTTTCGTTTAACAAAAGCAAAAGTTGCCGGAGTTAAGCCGGTAGCAGCGTGAACCGGTCATATAGCATACGGGATCGCAAAGCTCTCAAAAACGTGTCAGTCGTTTACAGGGAGATGGACAGCGGGCCCTATCCCCCGCATTGGAACGTGAGCAAGGCTCCATAAAGTATAGTTAAGCTACAGGAAGGCGCAGGTAGTTGGCCTTGTTTTCGCCTACCATGGTATGTGTTGATCCCCTGGGGCAGTTAGCATCCTCACCTCAGCTGGTACTTTAGCTATTAGCTGTTGTGGGTGGTAAGTAAGATCTACACTTCTTGCTAGCTTAATGGGTTTGTGTGTGCAAGGCTGAACTCGTCTTCAAGTGTAGGATGTGGTGCTCCAACAGTGACGGAGTGGGAGTCACATCCACTGGTCTCGGCCCGGGTATCAACCCCGCCTGTCATGGCAGCATGCGTCTCTTCTTTTGCATATAAGAAAAATAGGGAGTAGCCTGTTATGCGGGCTACAATCTGGATTCCTCCCATAACCAAAGGTTTTTATGCCCGGGCAGGTTAGAAAAAAAAAACAGTTCGCTTAATCCACCACACCGCGGATGTTGGGCAAGCAAAGGTCCGGACAGATCTGCCTGTTCAACAATTCATGAGTAGGCTGCCTACTTAACCAAACCGACGGTACGGTGTCGAAATTGGGCGGTTTCGTAGACCCTTTCACGTGTTGATCCCATGGAGCAGTTAGCAGCCTGCTAGTAACTTGAGCTAGTAGGAGCCTGCTAGTAGCTTGAGCTAGTCTTAGGCGTAAGTGAAAAGGTCTACAACTATTCTAACTGAATGGGTTTGTACGAGGCTTGGAACAAATTCCCAACTCCAACAGCGACGGAGCGGAATGGGCCGGCTCGACCCTAAGCTCCTCCAGCGAGATTTCCCCCTTGCTCCTCAAGCGAGGTTTGACTCTCGTTCCTTAACTCGTCCCTTCGCTTGCTTTTACTCTATTCCTATCCTTGTCATCACTTTTAGTTAGGCTTCGTCCCGTAGTACCTTTCCTTGAAGTTGAGTACCTTCTTTCATCTTATTCCTACTCTCCTTTTAGTCAAGCTTCCCTTCTATCCACTACCTTAACTGACCTTGACTAGTAAGAGTATGTGATGACTCCTTATAGTCACCTTCGGTAAAATAAGGTAAACATCACAACTAGTATACTTCAAGGTACCAGTTAGTGCTTTGCTTTTCAATTTGACTGCTGAAGTAGTAAGGCGAGTAGCTTAATCTTATGAAGCTTATTCCGCTTCTTCCTATCCTTATATAGTCTTACTATAGCTTATAGCTTCCTTACCTTCTTCTTAACAAGCTTTCTTCCCTTCTTATTCTTAAAAGATGAATCTTCCTCTCCTTCCTTTGAAGTCGATTACCTTCGTCCCTTTGCTCCACTTCCTTAATGGACCTAGGGACTAAGAAGGTTCCTTGATTCGACAGGTAAAGAAGTAGGAGGCTATTAGTTCATCCTTTAGTTCGTCTCGGGCTTATCACCGGTTCATCCCTCTCCTTTCAGTCTTCGTCCATTCGCTTTCTCTTAATCTTGCCAGCTTGCTTTCTTACCCGAGACAAGTCTTCCGCTTATTGATTAGGGCGAGTGCTTACTCCCTCTCCTTATCGGCTTTATTAGATTAGTCGGTAACCCTACTCTGCAACTTTCTTCTATAGGGCCTTTCTTTGTTCCCTCTCCTGACTCCTTATTTTCTCCTTATTAAGTAGCCAAGGGACCAAGAAGGTGCCATGATTCGACAGCCAAAGGAAAGACGGATCTTCTTTCTTCCTTAACTGTGACTGTTGTCGTTTAGTCAGAAATAGTTCCCATATAGTCAGAAGGCTAATCCGACTAAAGCTGGCAGCTAATGCCATTCCATTCGGTCCCAGCTCCTCAAACTCCAGTGCGCTCCGGCCAGAACAACCGACGCACTTCGGCCCCTAGGGGGCCTACATGGGATGGGCCGGGTGGACTTGATCTCATCGGACCGGATAGGGATCCGGGTTCATCATCGGGTTCGGATCCGAGGCAGACAGAAACATTCGAATTCCTTTCTTCGCCCTCTCCTCTCGCCCCGGCATGAGAAGTAGTACGGGGCAGCTGGGCGATCCAAACCTCTAGTTTATAAGACCAATGAATATTCATTCGGCACCTAGACTTTCATTCATAGGA
The DNA here is from genome assembly GCA_029852735.1 of Persea americana. Taxonomy (NCBI): domain Eukaryota; kingdom Viridiplantae; phylum Streptophyta; class Magnoliopsida; order Laurales; family Lauraceae; genus Persea; species Persea americana. The sequence continues at coordinate 37,438 of JAQQXO010000248.1, read as the reverse complement.
GGGGGGCTCGATCGATATCGGGGGCCGAAAGCTGGATAATACTTATATGGAGACCGGCCAGGTCAATGGAACCTGTGAATCCCTGAACCACCGATTCGAATACAACTCCACGACTGCCTTTAGGTTAGGTTCACTCCTACCACTTGTAGGGCGGGCCACCTGTCACTGATTATCTCATTCCGGGACTGCATCGCTTTCACTCGAAGGGGAGATTTACATGGCTGGGGTTGGAAGGCCCTGACGGAACGGAATGAATCTTAAAAAAGCAAGTACGAGCCATTGAAACCTTCTCTTCACCCGCCAAGGCTCCGAAAGGCAATCTATTCCATCAACATCTGATGCCTCTGCTTGACCCCGTACCGATGGTGCAAATTCATGCCCTAGACCCGGAAGGTGAACGAAGAACCTGATCTCGAACGAAACGGGGGGGAAATAAACTAAAGGCGATACCATTCATCAAATCAATCCCTTGTAAGCCCATTCCTGGCTAACCTCTCCCATGTCCCAGTGCCATATCTCGGCAATAAGCAGCCTAAACCATCATTTGAGTCCCCCTCACCGGAAGGAGGAACCTCACTCGAGGCAATAGGCCCAACTACTCATTATGCATCTACTTGCCAGCTAACTCCAGCAAATGAACACCCATCTCTTTCACTCCCACAACAGCGAATGGAACCACCAGCTCGTGAAGCAAGTTCGGGAGGTGGGTGGCATCTGATGCCTCTGCTGGAAAGCTCCGTAGGGCAAACTCATCCTCCTTCCGATGGAAGCTACAAAGGCATTTCAATCTCCAGATCTCTCAAATGGAAGCTCATCAGCATCCGATTGACCGGTACCAACATCTAATGATCTCCCATCCTTTCCAGTAGGATCAAGGCTCCCAGCAACCAATTCATGGATGTTCTGGGCGGTCCCTTGAAGGGAATCCGATCCATCTGCATTTCCATCGAGTGAAGGGAAGGGCTTCTCTCCATCTCTATCTTTTGATTCACCATTTGCATAACCAGGATCTATTGATCCAATCTCTAGCTTTCCATCTCCCACTCCAGTGCCTGGGAACGAACCAGTGGAATCCAATGGTGAACCACTCATTGCAACCGGCTAACCGGGAAGCTTCAAAGGCGAATAAAGGATGGCCCCTGACGGAACGGAATTCCAAAATTAAGGAAAGAACCCCTCGGGCAACCCATTCCCAGCAACCTCCGAAGTGGAGCCATCAGCCTATCTATTCGATCAAAGGAATCCTCGGTATCCGAACTCTCTTTCTCTGTCTCAAAATGGAAGGAACCCCCTCCATCTTCTTATCTTTCTCCCATTGCCAAGGACTCGAACTAAGCTGGCAAGGAGCCCCAGGGGAAGCAGAACCCGCAGAACCGAACCTCTCAATGACGTCCCCAGAGGCGGATCTGACCCCAGATCCAAAGCAATCTCATTCGACGTCCTTGTTCCCTATCAATTGGGAGCTAAGAAGCTGCATTTCCACCACCAATACGAAATTGCTAATGAACCTCTTCTGCCTGGAACTCCTCTATCTAATGCTTGGGAGGCCCAAACAACGGGATGAGAGGCGAGTAGTGAGCCAATTAAGTAATTCCTTTGCCATCTCTCCCATCCCTTCCACAGGACCAGGTACTGACCCAAAATATCCATCATCAATAGCAGTGCTTTCTCCCTCTCCTCTCTGTCTTGATGGTGATCCAAGCAAGAACCACTTCATTCCTTTCTCAAAGGGAAGCAGCGTCAGAACTGCTAAACAAGTACTTCTATTCCTCCACAGGAACGGGAACCAATAACGAAAACCAATGAGTAGCATCTGGAACCAAATTGGATCAATTTACTGCATTCGAAGCCCCAGAGGCGGGAACAAGCCGGGAGAAGCTAATGCCCCAACTACTGCTATCAATGCTTTGGCATCTGCCGGGAACCTGGGAGCTCAGAAGTAGAGATTTCTCCATCTCCTGGATCCAATGAGCATCCATCTGCTTTGTCTTCTCCCGGCCCTGACGGAACGGAATTAAAAACTAAAAAAAACACACTTCTCCAAGTGTCTCTTCCGCTCGCAGCCTCTAGCGGCAACTAATGCATCCAGTGCAGTCAGTGCCTAGCAATCCCTCACCTCAAATGGAAGAATGGTTGCAAGTAAGCTTCTAAGCCCAGCTAAACATCCAATCGAGGGCCGGCCTATTTATGCATCTACTTGCGATCACAACCACCGGTACCGGAACAACTGGATCTCCTCTCTCATCTCCGTTTCCAGGTCTATATTCCGCCCAAACAAACTCCTTTGAGGCCCCGCCCATGAGGGAAGATAGGACCCAGCTAACTCGAGGCAATCACCATCATTTGTTATTAAGTATATAATATCACTGGCTGGTCCGACCGGAGAGAGAAGGCGTTCCAATGCCTCTTCATCTCCATATCCAAGGCATCTAGCAGGAGCAACTGAGCCAATAGCAGCTGCCGGTGAAGCGGAACCATCAGTGGAAGCTAGCTCTTCAAGTCCTTCTCCTGGCTTTCAATCTAGCATCAACTAACGAAAGAGAAGAAGCTAGTGACCCAGAAGAACACCAAAAGGTATTTCTTTCTCTGCTGGCCCGGCATCGGGACCACATCCAAGTCCCATTGTTTCTCCTCCGGCATCTAAGCCATCTTCCTCCAGGTACCTCCCTGCCTATTCATCTATAGCTGTTGATTCCACTCCCAGGTCTCCTTCTGCTTGTTATCCAGCAACAGCAAACATCCGTCTCGTTCTGCTCCCAGCTAGTCAGCAGCCTGAAACCATCTCTTTGAACCTCCAATCCCAAGCTCTCTTTCTCCCTCTCCAAATGGAAGAACGAAGCCTTCAGCCTCCACCTATCCAATTCTTCGATGCCCGCAATCTCTGCGGAACTTCCACTAGCTATCGAAAGCCCGATATCAGACCCAATGAGGGGAGGTACGAACCCGCCTCTTAATCTCGAGATAAGCCATTTCTATCGGAACCAATGCAATCTTCTCTTTCGAGTTCCTCTGCCCCAGAGCTAATGACCTCTATTCGGATCCAAGTGGCTAGCAACCACCAGTGGGAGAACCATCAATCTCATCCCCCATCTTTGTCTCCATTTCCGGGCAAGGCGCAGAAGCTGAACCTGGATCCCTCGAGGGAGCGTGGCAAATGAACAACCAAACGAGTGGATTCAAGCATCTTCATTCCTCTCCCAAGGCTTCAAAGGAAGCTTCAAAGGGACGGAGGTAGGACCAGTAAGCCACCTCTTCGTCTCATCCTTGGTCTTCTCAACCATGCCTTTCACCCTTCACCCCTAGCTACAATAGAAAGGAAGTCCCATTGTTCCGTACCAGCAATAGAAGGGCCCGACAACCACCAGTGGAAGCTAGGCGAGTGAACAACCAATTATGACTCCTCTGCTGGCCGTGATCTCCTTTCCTCCGCTTGCCTAGCTCCGGAAGCAAGTGAGGTGAGGATCCCAATCTCTTTCCAATGCACCTCCATCAGAACCAAGTAGCTCATCACCTCCAACAGCCCGCGACCTTCTGACCTGGATCAACCGCCCGAGGATCCAAGCCTTCAACGAGCCCACCTAATGCTTATCTATCTGTCTCTAACCCCGCCCCAAACGAGCAAATGAACATCCAGCTCTGTCTCCACTGAACCTCCGAACCCATAGCAATCATCTCCAAAGTCTCGTTCCGCAACCGGATCCGAACCTAGGCGTTCTATTCCTCTTCTCTCATCCAATTCCTCTCTTCCATCTGCATCTGCAGTACCCGGATCCCCCTCATCTGCATTTCTATTCCCATCTGCCGGCCGGGCCAGGGTAAACGCCACCTATCTCTTCCCCAGGGTGACGCGGCAGAAGCATGAACCAAATCCCCTTCCTCGCTGCATCGAACCCCGACCTGCGGTGATGATAAAGCAGCTGGCCAGGGAAATGGCATCGGACCCCCGGTGAAAGCTCGTAATCTCTTCCCATTGCCAGGCCGGTTGTTAATACATATAGAAGATCAATGGCGAGCGAGTGCCACCTAAACGGTAGTAGGTAGGCGGCGGATGTGTGACGTTTGGAGTTGTCGTTCGTGCACCTGTCCCCAATGGAAGAATGAGTGATCCGTTCCCCTGCAGATCATGGCCTTACCACTCGGTCCCCGATGGCCAGCGGGGGATTCGGTATAGCAGCTCACGTTCGTTTGCGCTGCGCGTTCCCGCTGGATCGCCCTAACTAGTCATTTTGGTATGCATCTACTGGCCCGGGTATCGATATGTTACTGAAGCTGGTGGAACTACGTGAAGGAAAGCTGCCTTTGTCTCTATCTATGATGCTATAGATCATCTTGATATAGCAGCGGAGAAATAGGTGCTGCTGCCTCTGCTCCTTCTACCTTTGCTTCTCCTGCTTGGGTCTCGCTCACGGATCTCAACCACGAGACTCAGAATCACGCTCACGAGGCTATCTCGATCCCTAACAGAGAGAAGGTACACTAGGTGAGGTGGCTAGCTTTGTCCGACTGGGCGGCTATCGACAATGTTGACCTTTTTTTAGGTCGCTTTATCCCCATAATGATCATCCGTATCTGGGTCTCGATCTTACCTAGGAGGTGAGGGTGAAACTGTATAAGCTACTGGGTAAACTGGCTAGGGATATGAACTCATAAGGGCCAACACTACTTATGCTGGGTAGAAACCTGGGACTGTAAAGGATGCTTCAACGCAAGGTACTGGTGCTCTTTGGTATGCTGCTATAGGCTCTAGTTAGGACCTAGATATGAACCAACATAAACGACTGGGCTGGAGGCTATGTGTATGCCTTTGCTACCTCTACTGATGCGGGTGATGCTTATGCACTACTTGGAACTGGAACGGCTGAAACCACCTATACCTCTGATGCCTAGGATGGTAGATCTACTGCATCTGGTACCTCCACCTCTGCCGATGCCGATGGGTCAACTTCAATGGATTCTGATCTGATGCTGGTATCAATCTCAATCTGGATAGCGATTCATTTTACATTACATAAATAGGTGAATGCTCACGGACGGACGTTATATCAATCAACCAGCGCCGTAAAGTCATTGTGATTGATCGCATTATTGTAACATAACATTTGCATGCGTGTTTTCACGCACGTTATCGAGAATGTAAAGTAATTGGTCATTTTCGTCGATTAATCACTCTATAACAAGATAGATTATATATATATATATAATAAAGAAATAAAGAAAATAAGGCAACAACATTTCCATAGTTTGAACTACCGCTTTCCGCTTTCAGAACAGCCGAGAAAGCAAGTCTTGCTCGTCAGGTAGCAAGCGGATCAGATACTCGCATAAAAATTAAGGGAAACCAACACGCCTATAAAGAAGGGAAACCGTTTTTGCTTGTAGAGGGAAAGACCTTGACTAAAGAGGGAAGGTCGCAGAGAAAACTCAGTAGCTTGGGCGGTGGCAAGTAGCTTGGGAGGTCGTAGAGAATAAAACCGCTAGGCTAGTTCGGTAAGCTTTTAAGGTCAGCAACAGAGCAAGAGTTCTCTCAATAGCCAATACTCATATTCCCGCTCCTAAGAAGACTCATTTATTTATAAGGTTCCTAAACGAGAACTATTTAGCGGCTCTTCAAGACCTTCATGGCGGGTGTTCCGGTGTTAACGAGTGCGGGAAGAAGGTCAAGGACGGGCAGTAGACAAAGGAAAGAGGAGATAGAGCTGACCTGGGGACAGGCTTGCTAACCTTCGGGCATAGTGACTAGTGACGAGTGATCATAGGGCTTTGGACCTACGGAGCTAGTGACCGAAGCAGAGTCAATTCATATTGAAACCAGAGGAGGGAATTCAATGTCCATTTTGGCTACGACCTGTGACCGGAGGAGCAGAGGGAAAGAAGGCGATTCATATCGGCTCTTCAAGAGAAAGACCAGTTACAAGAGACCAGTGGAGGGGAGAAGAGGTCTTATCAGAGCCAGACAGAAGTGGCTTGCTTTCCCGATTGAACCTTGGCGAGCAAAAACCCACCTGCGCCTCTCGTCCTTCGTTCCACTCCTGTACGAAAACCTAAAAGTCTTGATTGACCGTTCCCTTCGTTTCTTAGGTTTTGAACAGCTGCTTACCGGCCCGCAGCTCCAGCTCCCGCTCCTATTGCTCTTGCTAAGAAGAGGATCTGGAAGAGACCGGAGGCGGGATTTGATCCGATGATGGCCATAGACCAAAAGGATTATTTGCTTTTGAGATACGGTTGTGCCGGGCTTGCTTTTTCGTGTACGATGAAAAGGCGGTTAAAACGCCATTTAACGGCCTCAAAGGCTCATGATAGATTGATCATGCAACTCATTGAAATGCCGAAATATGCCCTTTTCTCGGCCATTGAAGGAAATGACCATTGACCTTTGAACAGGGACTCTGGACTTTCGACTGGACCTTGAGATCGAGCTTCATTGGGATGGAGGTTCAGTCTTAGCCTCGGATGAGGGGGGAATATAGACACTGGGAAAGGAAGAATGGGAGTCCGCCCTGGGATGGGAATAAAGGGAGCCTTACGTGATAGGGCCCTGGAGGAGAATGGGAATAATGAGAGGAAGAAGCCCCTGGAATAATGGTAGTACGCCCCAAGATTGGAATGAGGGGAAGGAATGGAAAGAGAAATGGATGGGGAATCCCACAAGATGAAGGAGCCAACAAACTGAAAGATACCCGTGGGAAAGCATGGGAGCCCCAAGCCTATGTAATAGTATCCACCCTTAGAAGATAGTTTAGCATCACCCGCTATGGAAACCAAAACTACGTCTGGAGGAAAGACAGGTTAATAAGGCAACCCAACGGTCATAATGAGTTGCATCGACATGTTTGCCCGTGATCTAATGCCCCTTTCCCACGCCACCAATCGACGAATGCTGAGGAACGAGTGAATCAACTGATGCAACCAACCACAATACAATACACCACCCGAGCAACTACCCAACACCCGAGAAAGCGGAATAATGCCAGGAAGTGACCAAGCAACTCCAAGTGAATAACCCAACCACGACTATCTAACCAACTACCGATGAACTAATCAACAACCGAACGATACTGAATCCAAGCGAGTGAATGAACGAGTCAGGGGTTTGTAAAGAGCAAAGGACTATAAACAACACTACCCGGAATAGGAGTCTTGGCTTATGAGTGATCGTTTGCGTTTATTAGTAGTATTAACGAGTCGAAGAAGTCAAAGGAGCAGGAAGAGGCATAATAGCCATCAACCGGAAGCAGTGCAGAAATAGGAGGAGAGCTTGTCTCAGCAAGTGATTGGGATTGCCGACGAGGAAATAGTTGCCTGACCGCGAGGAAGGAGTTTCTTGCCCTAGACGAGTGATTGACTGACCGTCAGGAAAGAGTTGCTTGCCTTTACCCACCTTCCTAACCCGCTGACATAGGCATAAGCTGCTTCCAGAGCAGAGGTAGCGAAGCTAACAAGCCTACAAGCCGGAGGCGAAGGAGGCATATACGCTCACTAGACCGGAATCTTATTCCACTTCAACCAACCGAAAGAAGCGTCAAGCCCAATTCGGATCCAAGAAGCGGATTAAGCCAATGAAGGAAGCTACAGCCTACTACCCGGAAGCGGAAGGAAGCATAGAAGTACTGCGCGCATACAAGCCTACAAGCCGGAAGGGCCTATGACAGAGCGTACAAGCCGAAAGAAGCAACCAAGCCTACAAAAGCTAGCTGGCATAAGCAAAGCAACTAAGAATTTTGATAAGGCAAGGCTCATAAGGCACAGCTATGCATGCAACTATAGTCCACTGGAACGAACTCACAACTCAATGGGAAATTTTGCTTATAGCAACTAGAACTCAAGCTACAGAACTCGACTCGAAGAGGAGAGGAGAGGTACTAAAACAGGTATCGGAAACTCGAAGAGTGGAAGTACTGGCAGAGCTAACTCGACTCGAAGAGTTGAGATAGCTGAAAGAAGAAAGGACAGAGGTACCGGCAAATTTACTGATTGAGGTAACTCTACTCGAAGAAGGGAGTTAGCTGGCTGTTTATAATCTCTCCTCGCCGAGGAGGAAATGTCAATTGTTGCTTGTTCCTTCCCAAAAACAGGACCTATTCTCTATCCCGTAGTGGAAGTGCTCCTCCCTATTCCCTTAGAAAAAGTGTGCTTTCCGGTGCGAGGCGAGTCAAAAGCTTGACCATCTTTGAGGCAATTCACATTGTGTTCGTATAGTGACAAAGTCAATCAAGAGCATTCTCCCTCTATTGACCGAGTCGAACATAGTGTTCTTTTATTCTCGTATACGTGGAAAATTCAGTTTATTGAGACTTGTCCCTCTATTGACCGAGTCGAACATTGGAAAATTTCATACTTCCCCGTATTGAAGATGAAAACCTCTTCTTAATTGTCAGCTTCGAAGATCGTTATCTTTTATTCGCCTATACCTATATGTGACAAATGAATAAAAAAGAAAATAGAGAACTCGATCGAAAGGAAGGTCAGGCTGGCTTGGTGGCTTGCGAGGAAAGACTAGCTAACAAGCGAACGAACAAGAGCTCAATCTCGTGTTCCTGCTCCAGCTCCTAAGAAGGCTCTGACAAGACGCTTTCTATTCTCTACTGCTCTCCTATTCTTATTCCTACAGCTACTCTTAGTCAAACCATTAACTACAGCCAAGACTCCGCCTCTATCTCCTATGCCCCGTTCTTTTGTCATTTTGAATCGTTGATTGCTTGTGGTGAAAAAAGTGCCTTTGTTTGTGTTATACCGGTTTCCTTTCCTTCTGGTGTGCTGGCACTAGTCTCGCTGCTGGTGATGGGTCTTTAACGGATGCTACTATTTGTGGTTGTTCCGCCTCAACCGAATCAACAGGATCTACTGTTGAGGGTGGCTTTGTGGGAATAAAGGCTTTTAAATTGGATAAATCAATGGAAGGGTTGATGAGATGGAGGAAAGCGATGTGGAGGAAAAAGACAGGATCGAAGGACAGAAAAGGAAAGGTATATGCGCCATCCCCGTGCTGCTTGTTTCGACGGCAAGCCAAGCTATGGATCGGCCGGCTAAACAACAAAGACCGGGAGCATTAAAGAGTACATTTAAGTAGCAGAATTGTGAACGTACCCCTACCCTCTTGCTTTGGCGGCTGCAGCTGGAGTTGCTGTGTGTGAGCGGCTTTAGCTGAGCCTGACATGCTACCACCTAACATTAGGGAAGTCGGACTAGAAGGAGGCCTAGGACGGAGTTGGAGACCATTAGCTTTGGGGGCCCCGGTCTTGGTGTATCCAACCATCGACTTCCTGCAGTCACGAAGGACGGCAGCGATGTACGGAATGCCCGGGCTACTGCCTATAATACCTTCAAGAATAGGCCTTAAGTCATTGATTCAAGTCCAGGGAATTGGACTGCAAGTCAAATGACTGAAAAGAAAGGTCCCATCATGTATAAGGAAGTTTCAGGCTGGAAGGTTGCGCAGAAACCGGAGAGACAGTCAATCTACTCGCCAAAAGGAAGAGCATCGATTGCGCGTTTCTTTAAGGTAAGTGCGTTTTATAGTTAGTTATTCGATGGTTCCTTTTGTCCACAAGCTGTTACCACACGGAATCGGCGATGAAACCTGTATAGCCAAAGGGCCACCCCATCCGCTTCTTGTGGTCGTCACTTTTTCCTTGTCGGCTGGCTGCAACAAGGTGCCTGCTTTTTTCAAATGAGCGAGTGAAGCGTGCAAGTTGAGCGCAGTTGGTGTATTGGGAATCGTACTTTCAGCGTTTATACGCTTCTTTTAGTGTTTATACGCGTCAGCATATAAATTTGATAAAGGGCGTGAGCACTCCACTCAAGTATGTGGAAGTGGGATATCGCGAATCGAGATGTGGATGAAGTCATTGAGTCATGTCGAATCCGAGATGTGCGAGTGAGATATCGCGAGTCGAGATGCCTCTAATCCTTTATATTGTAGCGTATTTTGAAGTAAAGGCAAAGCGAATCCGAGAGTTTGGCGACACGAGATCATGGAAAGGGACTCATTAGGCGGGGAGTTCGATATGGCCACGGTGCCGCCGCGTTCCCGATGTCCATAATGGAAGTGCTTTTCGGCTCTTATTAGGCAACGTACGGCAGGGAAAGAAGAAAAAAAAAAGTACTTCACCTATCCTTCAGGGAAAGCCAATGTTTCACTTTGAAATATTTATATGCGAAGCTATCGACTTCTTATTAGCGAAGGTATCGGATTTCAGGGAAAGCCAATGTTTTACTTTTTTCGGTCAGTCGAGGGCAACGTTACGCCCTAAAATAGAACTATACGGAGCCCTTCCGATTGTTAGTCTTGCTACACTACACGAGTCTAGGGTGAAGTTGAAGCAGACACGGTCAACTTCGTCGACCCTTTAGTTACTTATAAAAAATCCTAACCCCATGGATCGATTCTATTAGCGGTTCTAGTAAGAGTAAGGATGGAATAAGTAGAAACATTACTCTTTCAGTTGTTGATTAAAGTGAGCCTGAACGCACTTCATAAGTCTTGGTTGCCTGTTGCTGTTTCAGCCTATTCCCCATAAGAGAACCATATCCCGAGCCTTGCTTATACAGTTTCATTACCCCCGACCTAAATACAAGCGCGTTGAGCTTTTCAGTGCATTCCGAAAAAAGAAGCGACAAACTGACTCGATAGGGGCGCTTTTAACGCGCGTTTAGCAAGGACCACAAACACAATCTCGTTAAGAGAAAGAAGTTCCTAATGACAACTGATATGTTGAAGCAGGGCGGGACAGGAAGGAGCCTCTGAACAACCTGATGAACCGCGTTAAGTGTGCTTTTCTGGCGTCTTTGAGTTTCTGTTATGAGCCAACCTCCTAGTTCATAGTAGGGCAAAGAGTCCTATGCCCTCTATTCTGATGATATGGATTCGACTTGTCGGGTGATTTTGGAAAAGTGAGTTGTCCCTCTTCGGAGTCCAATTCTGGTTTGGGTGCAGATGATACTGAGACATCGCCTGATGCTGAGGGATCAGGATATTTTGTTTCAAGAGAACCTGGATCCTTTGGTTCGGGAAAAGCTGCTTCACGCTCTTGCCTCGGTTGCTTCGCAAGCTTGCTTGGCAGCTTGCTTTGCTCTAAGTTGACCTCTTACCTTGAAAAGGAAAAAAACCTCGACCTATTCTATTCTTACTTTTGAAAGGATATTAAACCCATGCCTTACGGGGCCCCCGTGGATTTGCTAAATATTGTCTATGCCTACTTCCTTGTATTTGAGAAAGAAAAGTCCAGTGCTTTCTTTCATTGTCTATCTCGCCTAAGGCTTCTGTTTTGGTCGACTCTACGGTTGAAACAGTAGGTGGTGCTGCGTCTTTATGGTTCGGCTTTTGATGCCTTCGTTCAAGACTCACACTCCTTGGCGGACTGGAACTTTGTTGGAAAACTCAAAAGCTCTGGCTCGAGCTACGCTATGGCTAGCGGCATTTGCTTGCCCAGTTGCTTCTGATTTGACTTATTCTTTTGGCTATAGACCATATCCACACCCTTCAAGAAGGGGGAGGAATTCTTCTCCCACTCGCCACCCTTCCTTGTGCGCGGCATTGCGTGAGGGCGTTTGACGCGCCACACCAGCTCTTCCTTCCCCACCCTCCGAAGTGAACCGTGAATCTCCCCTTCAGATCTTACCACCGAACTGACCTTCCGCGCTCTTCGAAACCTTTTCCGATTCGACGGAATGGTAGTTTTCAATCTCGTTTGAGTGTAGGTGAGAAGTATCAGGCTTTCATCCGATTTGTTGTGGATTGGATGATGGATAAACCCGCAAGTAGGGTCTTGCCTAGGTTGAACATGCAACTAAAGGGCATAGCTATGTAAACACAAGGTTTGCTCCAGCCGGAAGGATGGTCCCAAACCCGTTTTACCGTTAGCTTTGCTAAAGCAGTACTCCCAAGGTAAGGACAGGTGGCATAGCGCAGCCCTCACCGATGTGAGTGACTGGACACCACATCTCGACCAGCTCGTCCCAACGGAGCGAAGGCCTCCTCAGCGCGAAATCCTGACATGAATACAAACAATTTGGTGGGTATTTCAGAGGAGCCCAAAGGCGCTCTCTATGAAATCCTATGGTCATGTCTTTATCCTAAGGGCTATAGAACTATCTCTGGCAAGCATTAAGCCGTCGAACTACCGACTCTATAAGCTTCTACGTGCTATATTCTCTTCGCCTAACACATTCAACTACCTTTTTTTGCAACGAGTCCGACTGCTGCTCTAATACAATCTGTTTAGGGTCTCTTTTTATGCGGCTCCCCCTCCTGGGAGGTAATTACCGTTAGCGTACAGCACCCCTCGTAAGCAACTCGGCTACCCCGTAGGCCTCCGGCGCGCACAACAACCAAACCACTTTACTTCTTCAATCTATTCGTTTGGATACGCGGAAAGTAAGGCGAAAGAAGCGCGATTGCGCAGCTCAATAGGGCTCCTGTGAGTCCGAAAACTAGCTGCCTATGAGCTATCGAGACACTGGGAATGTGTATCCCTATGAGTGCCTCATCAGGTGAAAACTTTGACCTTCTCTCTTCGGCCTAAAAGTAAAAGACAGACAACAAAAGCCCGAGTAAGGGTACTAGTAGGAGGGAAGCCGGCCATCCGCCTCCTTCCTTTAGATTACTAGGTCTGTGAACTGAGTCATCGGATGCAAAAGGCGCATAGCCGACATCAACGTGAAGTGCAGCCCTTATATTTTCAGGTCTAGTGCTAGACCCTGACCGGTTAAACCGCGACGATCAAATGCTTTCATATGTAAGCTGGCTTCGATAGAAAGGAAAGGGTGTTATGTTAATCCGCACGGGACCGGGTAGGCCGAGGGTTAGAAGGCCGCCTTAACGCCTTATCCAAGAAGTTGCCTTTCTGAGGCTAACCCGTCGTACCCCTGCGCGATGGCGTCATAAGAGGTGTGGGCTGCTTCACGAGCGTGAAAGAGAGGGCCGGCTGGGAAAGAGAGAGAACCGGGCCGACCGCAAGACAAGATAGTTTGTGGATTGAAATCCAAGGAGGTGGCTTACTTATGAGCAAAAAGGGAAGTCCCCTCGCCTATCAACAAGGGAAGAGTGTCTGTCCACAGGGTTTTTACGGAATCCTGTTTCGATGTGAGACTCGTCTCCTTTCGGTCTCGGGTTGATGAGGTCTTCATCCCGGTTCCCAATTTGATTCTCTATATTTCTTTCTCTCTGTGAGATAAACTGCTTTGCTTCTAATTCGTGTGGTCTCGGCCAATTAATCCATACATAATATTCATAGGGAGCTATCAAGACTACGAGGTGGAACTCCGAGAAAGGCAGTAGTATCCTCAAGCTCGTCCCCTCGCTATCGGACTTGTAAGGGACTCTTTGTTGGATTATTGAAGTGGACTACTCAGTCCACGACAAAAAGGCAATAATTGCCAACTGTGTCTTTGCTTTCGTATATAAACTGAATTTAAGACTAGAATACTTAATTTCATACTACACTCTCCCTAGGTATTCAATTCAATCCCTTGCCCCCCCTTGTTGAAAAGTATTTAGAAAGCTTCTCAGCTATCACAAAGAGGGAAATTTTGATTCAATCGACCTGGACAATCCTGGTGAGAGCTTTTCATCATACCCTGCGAGGTGGGGGTCCTTTACCTCAAGAAACCATTTGACCCGCCAACTCCTCAAATTATTTCTAACCCAAAGAGGCTATTACCTATAATCCTTCCGGTCTATTTCGAGGAGGCGGGGTAAGAACTTGGAAAAGGAACAACTCAAAAAGGGTCATCTTCGAATTACTGAAAGGGGAATGGCGAATCCAACTCTAGAATCCGGAATGGGAATGCAGTAGGAGATGGGGCGGGCCCAATCTTCCTATCAAACTCATCATATATGCCAAGCTCCTCTTAGCCCTATAGTCTTTCTCCTTCCCAAATTTTTCCAAATGATTCAAGACCTGAACTGAAAGAGACTCTACAAACAAAGCTTTCCGACTCGGCCTTAAGAAGCTTGTAGCCTTTGGATTATTGGGACCTAACGAGCCAGGACAGCCTATACCGAAGGAGACAAATTCATACCCTGCCGATTTCTAGGGCTTGCTTTGCTCGGATGTTATTGCCTTTGCCCCCACGCCAGCTTGCTCTCCCATCCCTCCCACCTTTGCCTATACCTATGCTTCTATTCCTTCCACTGGTTGATCGACGAGTCCACTGGCATCTGGAGCAGTATATGTAACTTCAAGGTATGCCACTAGACCAGGTGCTCGCTATAAAGATTTCTTGCTCCTTTCCTGCCCGGATGGTTGCTTTTCCTTCCACTGTCCAACACAATCCCTAACTGACCTCTTCGCCATTAATTGTAATGGCCACGTGGCATAGTCTCGCAACTCCTTTCTTTTGCTTCTCCAAACATTGAGATAGGTCATTCCTTTTCTTTTCCTTTCCTCGAATAGTTTTTTTTGCCAAGTCGGTTTTTCCCAATTATTTGGCTCTATCCTTGTTTCGATTTCCTGCTTTTTCTTTCCCTTCCGAAACAGGTCAAAAGCCCTTCTGCTCTTGTCCTTTTTTACTACTTATTCTTGTTAGCCAGAAAAGACTACTTCTTGGACTGTGGCCGACACCAGAGAAAACTAATTAGAGATTTGCTAAGCGAATGAGCCTGAAAGCGCTTCTCCTAGCTTGATCTAACTATTTTGGGGCGTAACGTTGTGGTTGTTCCCTCGACTGACCGAGAAAAACGACGTTCCAGAGGCATCTTCCATTCATATCGATTTGGGTCTTTCCGCACCATATTTAGATCTGCCCCTTCTTCGATTCGGAATTCCCAGCAAATCCTTGACTCCTCGAATACGATGGGATTTCACACCTGGCGAATCTTTCACTCTACCTCCTCTTATTAACACCATAGAATGCTCCTGCGAATTATGACCTTCGCCCGGAATGTGAGCAAATATATCATGTCGATTGCTCAACCGTACTTTGGCTATCTTACGTGGAG
>JAQQXO010000248.1:0-17500 GCA_029852735.1 Persea americana | reverse complement strand
CTATATCTATCATTTTTTTTTTACGAACTAGAACCAAGAAAAACATGAAAGTTATGGATGGGTTGGCTGTTTTGTTTGCTACCCTATCGCCTGAGATCCTTGCCCAAGTTGTTGACCTCACCTCCGCTCAAGAAATTTGAAATGAGTTGCCATTCTATTTATGCCAAAGAAAAAAGGGCTCGAGAACTTCAACTTGAGCTCTTTCAAATAAAGTAAGGGATCTATTACAGTTTCTGAGTACCTCAACAAAATCCTTTCCCTTTATTTTATTTATGATAAACTGACTATCATTAAGAAAGGAGTGCCTGACTCTGCCCTTGTCATGATCACTCTTAATGGTCTTGGTGAAGATTATCGAATGTTTGTAACTTCTCTTTCCAGTAGAGAAAGGGTTCCCGCCCTGCACGAGCTGCGACCTCTTCTTCTAGCTGAAGAAGCTCGTTATCATTCCTCCATCCCAGCATCTTCACCTAATCAAGCTCTTATTGCCCAAGTCAGCAACAATCCACCCTTTAGAGGACGTGGCCGTCGTGGCAGAGGGCAGGGCCGAGGGCGTGGTCGCCAACTCCAACTGGACTAGTAATGATCCTTCCTGGACTCCCTCTGAATCATGTTCTCGTGGGATACTTGGAGCTCATCCAAATGTGGAGCTTCCACCTTGCTTGTGCCAACTTTGTGGCAAACCTGGCCTGCTGTTCGATGTTCTATGCGCTACAATCTAGCCTTCATGAATGCTTCTACTGACAACCTTCAACATCAGAATGGAACCAACCCAGCTTTTCTATCTCCATCCCTTCCAGTACCGAGTGATTTATTGCAGCAACTTATTGCTGACTTGAGCATGAGCCAGGGTACAACTTATTCTGTTGTTCTGCTAATACTGTGCATCAGGTATCAGGTACTCTTCCTTGTCTGTCAGTTCATCTTCTAACGTGTCGGAGACTTGGCGCCTATTATGTATGTGTTTAAAGCCCACTTGCCGACTCGGGCCATGGATACTAGTACCTTCTTTGAAAGATTCCGATACTCCTTAACCCTTAAGTCAGCTACTCCCCTTCGAGTACGAATTGCATTACCTACTTTATCCTTCGTAGTGATTTGTTCTAGTCGAGGCCAGAAAAAACCAACCATTGCAGCTGGACAGCCACCACTGCATTCCTATGTTTTACGGTCTTTAGCGACTACAGCCGATCGACGGAAGGCATCTCTGATCCACCGATTCACCACTGAACGGCTTTGGCTTTATTCTTCTACTCGACCGATATAGTATATGACAGCTTCCGGGGATGAATGCGCGGAAAGGAATTGATCGGCATCAAGGGATGGGAGGGGGTCGAAGGGCCAAGCTCGATTCGATATAGTATAATATCCGTATGGGGTTTTTCGAATGCCCTTAATTTCACTGAGATCACCAATTACGATTTCGCTTATGGTAAAGTAAGCTAAGCGAAAGCCTCTCTGCAATGAGGGAAAGCTACAAAAGCTGGCCTTACTAGTACTAGATCGGGGGCAGTCCCGAAAGTCCGATTGATTGAATAAGTCAGGAATCAGACATATAAAAGGGGATTCTAAATGAGAATGAGGGATTGCCAGCATAAGCAGTAGTTTCACCGGCTTTGAGTTAGGGTGGGGCCCCCCTTCTTCTAGGGATTAATTCCTTTGCTAATCAGCCTTCAAGCCTTGTTCCTTCTTCCGCTTCATCTATCTAAGCCTCTTCCTTGGTCTCTTCTGGATCAGACGACTTCTGAGGAAGCCTACCTTGCCCACCCCCCTGCCCTTCTCGGTTTATTTGAATCAGACCGGCCCTTTTAGGTAATTCATTCCCAGGATTTATTTTCAGAATGGAGTCTTCCTGGAACCGGGATTGATACCGAGTCAAAGCTTCCGAACTAACTGGACCAATACCCTAACCCTACCCTTCTTCTGAGAATCATTCCTTCCCCACCCACCGCCCTGGGAATTAAATATGTTGAAAATTCCCTTCCCAGCCCACCGACCTTTCTATACGAAAGAAGACGATCTAACCCATAGAATCAAGGGTCAGCCTGAAAAGCCCCTTCTTTTTCTATTTATTCTGGTTCTCTATATACCCACCCGACACCACAATCGTAAGCTTAATCCTCAACTTACTTCGGTTCGAGAACTTCGAATCCTGCTTTCGGAGTAGTGGAAAGTAGCATAGGACCCGGCTTAGCTTATTAGGGATAAGTAAGGCATGAAAAAGAATATGCTTCACTTCAGATTCGGCCTTCTCTTCCTCAAATGAAACAACAGATCATTCTCCAGTTAATGATGCAGATTCGGATGCGGCAGATGGGGATGTGGATTCGGATATAGTACGCTAAAAGGTGAACCTGAGACGATACTATTTCGTCCCCTTTGAGTAAGCCGAGAAAGGAGATTTCGGAATGAGTTCGACAACTTGAAGTTTGCCTGGAACGGCCTAAAGTCCTTCGAACGATGGTGTAGTGTAAGTTGAAGTGAGCATGACTTTAGGTTATGGTTTCGGAAGAGCTGTATGGAAGAAAGGGCTTGTCCGAAGTACCAACCAAATTGCTTGTCTTCAGACCTTGAATTCGTGCTGAAGAAATGTGAGTTCCACTGGGTGGGACGAACAGGTTGAGAAGTGGTGTGTCAACTTCCTTCCCCTTAGGACCAAGGGCCTTCGGGTTAGTTCTTTATTTAGTTCTTTCATGTTCTTTCTGTCATAACAATTCTCCTTATGGAAGTCCCCCACAAGATCAAGAATGCTTGTTGCCGCGCTGTCTTGGTTCTTCGCTTAGCTTTCTGGCATATTCTACTGAGCTACCTTTCCACTCTGGAACTGGCTTGAAGAAATACCTTCACTCACTTCGCTACCTTTCCTCTGATCTAAGTCCTCGCTCCTAGGCAAGAGCTTGAAGAGAGTTATTTTGGAAGGAAAGTCGTTGAGTGGCTATTATAATATAACGCGAAAGAACTTGATTGGTAAGGGCGTTAACGTAACGCAACTTACTAGTTTTGGGACTTTGAAGCCCAGCAAACGGAGGAGCAAGTGAAGGCAGCGAAGAAAGTCGAGCTGCTCTAATCGAGAAGTGGGATCGATGTGTGAGGTCTAGTAAGTGTTCCGCGAAGATAGAGAAAGGTTACTTGTACCGGCTGGTTCACCATAATATGAACAAAACAACAATGGAATTGGTTGTTACCTTTTTTGATCAACAGGAAGAGGCTAGGATCATTTTTACAACATGCCACGACGATCTATATGGAAGGGCAGTTTTGTTGATAAAGTCATGTTGAAAATTCAGAAGAAAAGAGAGAGTCTGTTATGCCGGTTCCGCACGTGGAAAAAAAGTCCACAGGGAATCCACTTTTTTTTGGACTTCATCTCTCCAAATTTTTGTGTTTCTTTTCTTTATGTGGCTTGTTGGGATTCTGGTTGCCCATGCCGCTGGTCGAAATGATGAGCCAGAGCAAGAGGTGGAGCAGGAAGAGGAGCAAGCCCCTGAACCGGCACAAGTTCCCCACGCTCAGGAAGATCAGGAGCAGCCTCAGGTTGAAGAACCTGCGGCAGTGGAAAATGCTGAACACCAGCAGGAGCTGCGTGAGGAACTTATTGGTTACTTGACTGCACGGCTCGGCTTACGCAGCTAGTTCGTGAGCAGGGATACATCAGGGGCTCTCCTCTTCTTGTCCAGATATGGAAACGGTATACCACGAAATGGCCGAAGGCATTATTGTCGACTTAGAGCTTGATACTAATACAGACACAGAAACACTATTGGAGCATGCGAACAACTTTTCAAAAAACAGACCACACTATTCTCAATTAATTAAAATGCGACTCCCGAAGTAATATAATGGCGTTGTTGATATCATTCGTACAAGAATTAGATTAGCTATTCATTGCCTTTTTTGGAATGTTTTAAAGGGCGGTGAGTCGGTCTAGGTGGCAAAAGAAGGTAGCCGTAGGGAGGGGAAGGGCACCTGCGGCTGGATTGAATCCCTAAGAGTGATAAAGGACAAAGCAAAGTAACGGCTTAAAAAAAGGGTGGTGGGCGGGGAAGGAAGCAATAGCGCACCTAGGCGAACAATAAAGCAGCGAAGGAACAGCGCTAGGAAAAAAAGCAAGCAGCACGTAGGAGATTGGATCCATGAAGAGGTTCCCAATCAGTTGGCCGAAGCTTGACATTGAGTTCCAAAGGAGTATCCGCAATCTTATGGTCGGAGAGACCAGCACGAGCAATAAGATCGGAAGCATACTTAACTTGCGATAGAATATATCCCTGAGGTGAAGAGGCCACTTCGATGCCGAGAAAGTCACAGTAAGACCTTCCCCGAGTTCTTACTCCCCGACTCTATAGCTTGAGGTGCCCGCTTCTCTTCTGCCAAACAATAGAAAGACTACATTAATAAACCTCCGATCCTTGTTATGAGAGGCTGGCATTTTAACTCGCGCTACCCGACCCGACAGGGAAAACGAAGTCACCCCTGTCTCTAAGCCTGCTAGCTAGAAAGCCCTACGCAAAGAAATGTTTTCGTTCCTTGTCTTGGTCTTGGGCCAGTCTAATTCTATGCTGCAACCAATGCTTAACACATACATTCTTTCTTAGTTGGATTTTTCTCTCACTTGGAGAGGACTTTCTCTCCCTAAAGGGTTCTCCTGTAGAGGGGGTTTTCCCTGGCTAGAACCTGTGTGGAGTGGATCTTCACCCATGCCATGAGGTGATTTTGATCCCTATTTTGTGAGGAGGACATGAAGATTGATAAATGAAATGAACAACTTTATTATGCCGATCTGAGGAGGCTAAGTTACCTCCTGGCAGAAGTTTTCTTTCCGAAATGGCAGTTTTCTTGTCACTGGTTGATTGAAGGTGAATATGACGATTGTCTGGAGCGATTTCTGACCGATAATGGAAAGGTCGTCTTGCACATGGGTGAACGAATAATTTAATAGAATAGAGTTCCCCCCTCACTGCGTTAGGTAGAGAGAGATGAGCACGACCAAACACAAGACAGGGGCTGGCGCGAAGCAGGAAACTACGGCGCTGTGTCTGTGTAACGATCCGGTGCGACGACTTCCGATAAAGCACTCGAACGATTGCCACTGATCGGACTTTGTCTATCAGTCTATTGTTCCGCTCCGGAAACCGAACCAACGCACGTTCACCTCCTATCAAACTTTCCTTTACTCAATTGCCAGGGCTTGACTAACCGCTGTCCCGTCGGAGGAATGAATTGGCCTTTCTCTTAGGCTTCGAACCATGGGGGCATGGTTCTAGGCGTGCTGCTGACGAAGCCCTTGCTGCAGTCTTGCTGAACGGAGCTGACGAGACCATGCAATCACGATTGATTCGCTCTCGCGCTTGTTCGGCCGGCGTACCGAGTGATGTCTACCACAAGCACCTGTTGCGTAACTAAAGCACAAAGCCTTATCTTAGACATGTTCAACTTGAAACCCGAGGGCTCGCTTTCCCTCCTCATCAGCCCCATCTAAGTCAATTAGATGATCTTTTCGTATCGAGGATCTCCCTTCTGGGATTCCCTAATTCCCTAGTGCGACTGATCTAACGAAACGAAATAAAAAAATAGAGCGTTAGCTGTCGTCTAAATACTAAGAAAGGCGATAGCTGTCGCTGTCGTTACAAACTAAACTAAGGGAGATGGGTGGGATAAGAAGACTATACCTAACAATCAATCCCTACCTAACCTTATACTAAGAACTATGGGGTGGTTGGGCGGGAGAAGAACTAAACTAACTAACTAGCCATGCCATACCAAGAAGCTAGCCCCGTAGCGAGATAGAGAATAAGGGTTGGAGGGAGGGAAGAGATATGCTAGATTGCAGTACTCGTGTAGAGAGTAGGATCGAGATCTAGGGTAGGGTAAGCTTCAACTCAAATATGATCGAGAAGAGCGTTTCCGCAGCCTTTAAAGGTGCGTTGAACGTGGGCGGTGGGTGGGGAAGGTAGATGTGATAGAATGAGAGATCACTATTATTAGTGGTCAGTTGCGATATGCGATATCCGTTCCCTTGGAAATGAATTAACTTCTTTCATTCCCCACCACCCATGGAAAGGCCTTCCTTCTCGGACCAAGGGATTCCTATTCAGCGGATTCGGCATCTGATGGTGAGGCCTATGATGTGCCGAAAAGAGTGACTAGTAGTACCACGATGAAAATGACTTGACGAATGCCAGAAAGAAATGTCCCGAGGGCCATAACGCCATAAACGAGTGCCAAAAAGCATGAAATTGACCTGAAAGAAGGTCCCTAATGCCATAAGGAATTACTAGACAGAATGAGTAGTACAAGTTTATTTAAAAATAAAAGTAGTCGAGAAATACGGTGTTGAGAAACAAGTGCCAGGATGCGTTAAGGCGCTAAACATGTGGTCGTAGATAAAGAAAGGAGTGGATGGAGAGGAGTTACAGTCGAGTCGCTAGCCAGGAAGCACTTTTCCACTGCCTAAGCTCCGAGCTCACCCAGCCCGATAGCAGACTAATTTCACCCACTTTTCAACTACTTTTCTCAGAAATTCATAAAAAACGGAGTCCTTTTTTGCGACTTCAGATCGGCACCCTCGCTTTGAACCCCATAACACAAATATCACTGCCCGGCGGGCGGCCTATTCGAGGGAGTAGTTCCCTTCCTTGTACCTACTAACCCTACCCATATGCTCGCCAGACATCACCCCCTGCTTTGACTTTGCATCAGACCCATTGCTTTGACGACCGGACCCACATATCATCATATTTCACCATCGACCATACACTCCATGTCGTGTGGAAAAAGAAAGACCACATCCCTTGCTTGAACAACAGAGCTCGCTTACCTCGGATAGTGGCAGACGGAAAGGAATGGAGTGGCTGAAAGGAGGGTAGAAACGGCAAGGAGTGATTCACAATAAGGAAAGCAGCTCTCAGGAGGTGGGGAAGAAGGAAGGAAGTAGGGCAGGATCGCTTGCTTGAACGAGGGGAGTGGGCCCCAAGGAAAGGAAAGGACTAGTTCAACCAAAAGAATGATTAATGACAGAAGGAATCACCGAGAGCAGGGAGGGGAAGAGTGACTAAAACAAGTAGTCGAGAAAGAATTACTAGACAGAATGGCATTGACCAGATATAAGTACACGAGAGAATGACTATCACCAACCATAAATACGATACTATAAGGCACTCCCTTGCCCCTCGGCAAACAACCACAGCCCCAAGCCCGTCCACTAGCTGCTTCAAGTCTATCCATTGGCCAAAAACAGGATCTGTTTTCTCAGCTTTTCAACGGCACACCCTTGCTTACGCTTCGAGATACCCTTCGGCAGGTCTTCGGTAGGTAAAGAAACTGAATCCCGATTCCAAAATGACTCAAAACCGGGGATCAAATCACTCAGTTTTTAATGGCACCCACGAAGAACAGGAGGCACCTCAGACAGTTGTAATCAATCAAGTTCTATAGCATTACAAGTCTCTTTCCATCCAGTCTCTTTTGTGTGCTTGTGAGCTTTGCTTTGGTGCTAAGTGTGGGAGCTCTTAGAGCTAGGCTTACTCGTCTACTAAGGGAGCTGTTGCACAGAAAGCCAACTCAGTATCGCGTTTGTAATGTTCAACAATAATTGAGACTACACTGGCAAATGAAGATACTTAAATACGACTAGCATGGGGCTGGGCCATACCTATTTTGGAAGGAGGAGGTCTTTCTAACCGGAGAGTCGTAAGCCAAGGAACTAGTCGAACACGACAGCCGTGACACTCGTGCTTCTCTAAAGGAAGCACTTCGTTCCACTAACTGAAGGAAACCTGAGGGATAAGGTCAGGTTACTAGTTCTGTCCTTAAGAAAGGAAGAGATCATTAACTGAGAGTTAGCTCATCAAGTCAGGCAGGGTATTCTCCATTCCTCAGTTTAGGAAGTCCTTGACTCGGCTAGCATTAGTGGGCGAAGCATGGTATTCAGCTAGTCAGGCTCGGAAGAGGTAGGTATTAGCGGAGGTATTCTCCTTGACTAGGTTTAGGAAATCTGATCTACTCTAACCGGCCCTCTTAAGTCAGTTCGAAGCAAGATATCAGTTATTAGGACACTAAACCTGCCTTAACTTACTTACAGAGGAATAAGGAAGCTATAGTCGACAGTCTTTAAGAAGAGGAGATTCTAACCAGAAATGAGTCGAACAGTCCCCCCTAGCCCCCAAAGGGGGAACAGAACACCAACAACATGAAAGCGTTCCTCCCCTGACTCTAATGCCCCTTATTGAAGGGTACCTTCTCTCCACTCGCCTTAAAGCAAAGCACCTAAAGGCAGACATAAGGAAGCATTAAAGCATTAGTAGAGGCCATAAAGAAAGGAAGGAAAGAAAGAGGTACTTACAACAAGAAAGTAGGTCAGAAAGAGAGGTGTTCTCCTTTATCCGTCCTTACTAGCTGATATGACTCTAGCCGGAACTGGCGAAGCAAGTATGAAAAGCTAAAGGCAGGAAGAAAAGACAAGGTATTTATAACCAGAAAGTTAGTCATACACGACAGCCGTTTCACTCCTGCCCTAATACTTAAGCAAGCTTCTGTAAAGGGAAGCCCTACGTCTCACTCGCCTTAAAGCGCCATACGGAGTAGGCAAGGTTACATTAGTACAGTCAGTAAAGAAGGAAAGGAAAAGATAGTTAGAACACGAAAGTCGTAAAGCCAAGTAACAGCTGAAAGCTAAGAAAGCCAAGCAAAAGAGGAAGACATCAGACAATAACACAAGAAAGGAAGAGGATATTCAGATCAAGAAGGTATATTCTAAAGGATGCCATCAACACTTAGATTATGGACTGATTATCTTATCCCGATTTTCGGATCTTGATTTTGTTCTCTTTTTTTAGAAAAAAATTTCGTAGAGTCATGAGCAAAGCATCCACGAGTCCGGGATCTCAACGACCGCATTCCTGGATGGAAACCCCCTTCTGAATACTGCTGCTGCAAATCAAGGGGGTCTAATAAGGCTGAAGGAGAAGGAGAACATAGGAGTATTTTGGCAAAAAACCGGATCTGGTCTACTGCGGAGGGAGCCTTAGAGGTGGGGATTCTCTTTCATACTCCTGGTATTATAACATTAATCCCTGTATATAAATAAAGAAATAAATAGATAGAAGTTTGCACAATCAAAAGAAAGAAGAGAAAGAACTTGGAGTTGGCACCTACATAACAGCTTGCTTACCAAGCCATCCTGGCAAGCTCCTCCAGTTCGGATTATTCGGAAAAAAACACTTTCGGAGGAATCTGCATTTTAATTTCCGAATAATAACATTAGTATTACCAGGTCAAATCACATCACAATGAAACAGAATGATAACACTAGGGCAGGGAATACAAATGGTGGTTCCTCTAACTCAAGCTAAGCTAAACTACCGGGAACGAAATGGATTCACAGAGCGCCATAGTCAGCACGACAGCCCCACACATGGTAGCCATGGATACTACAGCACTAGAACGGATCCGTAAAGGATCGAACGGGCTAGACGACACCCCGACTCCCCGTATTGGACAGGATTCCGTTATCGACTCTGATAAGTCTACCGGGTTCACTGAGAAACACGTATGATCGGGATGGAGCTGCAGGCAATGGATACCGTTCCCCCAGTAGAGTGCCAATAAAAAAAGTATACATAGGGAGCACAGTTGATAACACTTTATATCTCTGACATAGGAGTAGGTCAGAGCCTCTGCTAAATCAAATGATTTAATGTGGCGAGAAGGCTCCCTATTCCTATCCGGGGATCGGAGCAAGGTTGCCGTCTTCTTACTCAAATTCCCTGAAGTCATAGACACAGAAGTAGTACTTCAACCGAAAAAAGGTTATTTCCCCGACCGAGTCCACCTTTGTTTTGTAAAAAAATGAAATATCCAATCCCCACCCAGACGGGAAGTCCCAGGCGTCCTAGCACGAGCACTCTCTATCTTATCTTTCCATGACATACGTACACAAGGTTTGTCGCCGGTTAGTAGGCTAAACACTTGAAACATTTTTCTTTTCTTTCTTCTACAGTTTTCTATAAGGAATTTGCTCTTCCGAAGGTTCCTTAGAACTCAATAGATTGTCGCTGCCGAAGTTCGGCAGCTCAGTGGCTAATTCAACTGCTAAGCGAAAGAGTTGACTACTTAGTTCTTGAAGCAGCGTCTACTACTGGGGCTGTCGGAATTTAAGACCCCCTTTTACGGCTACCGACGATCTACCTTAGATACCAAGGGCGAACATCCACCTATTGGGAACTAAACTACACCATTTCTGTATTGAACCTTCATCTTTGATTTTTTTCTAAAGTTTCTTTTTCTACCTTACTTAAAAGAAAGGGAAATCCATCGAAGGGCTTTCGCTAAGGCCGTGGCTTCCGCTAAGGAAGCTGACCGTAAGTGGTTCCCTTTAAGGTTGTAACCCGGACCGAAGGTGCTGACTACCAGTTACCGGAAGCCGGCCGCAAGGGGGTTCCTTTCCTGGCCGACCGAAGGTGCTGGCTACCTGTAAGGAAGCCGGTTGAAGATGGCGCGCACGGCACGGCGGATGGGACTCAATCCACTTATCTCCCTTTTTTATTAGGCCCTTAGTATATCATGTAGCCTAATGATAGTAGCATCTCCAAGACCGACGTTTCCTAGAAGCATGGATTGAGCCCGAAAGGAACAAGCAAGAGTCACTTCAATCGCTACAAGCAAGAGGAAGAGGCAGGAATGGATAGTTAGATAGAATAGGTACACAAGCAATCGCCACAGGAACCGGTATATATGAGTAATCGTAATGCACGCAATCAAAGGAACCGTAAACTGGATCTCCTTCGCTTCGTCCCCTCCACCGAAACAGCTTTCAATCGGGAAAGGAAGCCACCCGGCCCGCCTGCCATCAGTAATAGGAAAGCTTTCAATCAATAGAAATCGTATTCGTGATGAAATCCCCTTTGTTTGAATCCCATGGTATGGACTTCTTTCAGTAGCAGGACTCTCTTCTGTCCGTTTGAACTCTTTTTAGCAGCTGGAGCAGGAGAACAGAATAGGCATCCATTAGCTCTGTCCCTTCGCACGACATCTATGAAAGCAGCAGTGGGCGAACCGGCGGTGAGCAGGAAGAGGGAGGACCACCCGATCGCTAGGAAGAAGCAAGCCTATTCCCCTTGAAGGTCATTGCTCACTAGCTCCTTTCGTCCCTTCCAACGCACCATCAACAAAAAGAAAGAGGAATTCTTAATAAGATGGACTACTAGAGCCACGGTAGCGAGCCATAAGCGAGCCTTGTCGTAGTATTAGGAGCGATGGAGCTTGCCCAGTGAAAGGAATACGTAGCGAGTCACGGGAATAATAGAAAAGCACTCTTCGGGGCTCACTATCACCTCTATTACATAACCTCTCTCTGGTCTACTCTCCCTCCGAGATGGTCACTCAACCTATTGAAGAGCCTGGCTTAGGTCGAAAGGGCTTCCCAGCAGAAGCAACTTCGCCCTTCCCTTTTCTCTTGAATGAAGAGTACAAAGGCAATTCAATTGTGGCTGGACACGGGAAAAGGCATATTCATTGCGGATTGACCAAAGAAGTCATTTCAATGGTGATTTTAGCCCTTTCCCGAGGCCATTCTGAACGTTTAGTTTTATAGAAATACCTGAAGCTTTGCTCCTTGGCAGGCTAGACTTCTTTCAGACCCGTATGATGTGCCTCTGCCGGTTGCTTTCTAGCTTTACCGAATGAAGTTAGTCACCTTCCTCTTCTGTTTCCGCTTTCAGACAAGTAGCTAAGTCGTGTTAATCCTCTTCTGCCTTTCCTTGCTTTGCTTTTAAGCTGGCTTCCTTTGATGCCCACTGCTTCTAAAATACGGCAACATGGAATCCGCATCTGAATTAGCAGCTTGAGGTCATTCGCCTTCGGCTTCTGCCTGGCTTTCCGCCGCTCTAGGAGCCTTTATGTTAGGGGGGCTGCTTGTTTTGGGGCAATCTTTGACGAAACCCACCCCAATACAATATAGGCTTGGCATCCGTGGCTTTTTATGATCGAGCGCCCCCAGGTTCTCTCTTCTGCGTGCGATCTCTAGCGCCTGGGTTATGTCTTAGGTTCCCCGCGCCTTTCTTTTGCGAGAATGCCTCGGGCGCCTTTATCCTCTTGCGCCTGGTATGTGGTCTGCTGTGCCTTCCTCTTTGGGTGATACTTGCAGTCGGCCTGTGATTATCCTTCTAAAAAATGGAAGACACGCTCCGCCCCTTGTTGCTTGCAGTCGGCCAGGCAGTTTCCACTGGTCTTACACTTAGGGCACCAGTCATTGCTTTTGCTTTTCTCTGCCGCATCTTGCACGACGTCTTTGGCCATTCTGAGCACGTCCTCCTTGAGATTTGAAAGATCGAACGCCTCCTTCTCCCCTTATTCATTCTATAGGGGCTTTGAACGGTCTTTTGTTTCTAGGCTCGTCGCTCGCGCCACCACTTGCTCCAGTCCGGGTGGAAGAGATTGACTCGGTCTCGGATAGACAGCAAAAGTCCATTCACGAACCACTTCTTATTCAATCAACGTGTCGCCATCGTCTATCGTGAGTTGGGCTGCGCCTTGAAGCGCGCCAGGTACTGCTTGACTGTTTCCTCTGCAGGCATGGACGTTCACTTGTCCATGACCTCGCCCTCATCTTGCACTGCTCCAAACAGCTCCAGGAACGACTGACTTGTACAATTCGAAGCGCCTTGTGCGTCTAAGGATCGTCTAGGCCGAAATAGCAGTCAACTGCGGCTTCTCTCAAGGTCTGAGTTCACAACTGGCACTTTGAGTCGTTGTCTAGATTGTGTGTGACGTCCATAGCATCTCAGCAGAAGAAGAATGGAATAAGTCAAAGATTGCTAGTAGTTCGCTTTAGGAGCCGAATAGCAAAATAGCGCGTTGCTTTAGTAGCTGTACAACCAAGCAGGCAAAGCTAGTAACGCCTGAGCAATTACCTTGCAGAACTATCTTTGCTAGAGCGAGCGCAAGTATGATATAAATTGCACTCGAAAAAGCTAAAAGAGTTCTAGAGCAACATTTTCGAAGGATTCAACAGCTTGCCTGCTTTATTGTACCGGTAAGCCCTGCCTATCAATGCAATAGCTTCGGAGCAAGCTATGTGGTTCTACACCAAATTGCTCCTAAAGCGAAGCAGCTACTAGAAAGAAAATAGTAGCCGCTAAGCAAAGCTATTCGATTTTCTTTGAAGGCTCCTAAAGCTATTGAATTGCTCTGTTCCTAAGCTACTATATTTAGCTATCTAGTAGGATCCGCAATGATTGGATATTACATACCTTACTGTAAGCTCCTCTCCTAAAGCTATTGCTCCTAAAGTACTAGCAAGAGCTAATAGCAAAAGCAAAGCTAGTAGCCAGCCGCTGCTATCTCTTCCTATATAGCATAGCTTCCAAATAGCCCAAAGCTATTGTCCTATAGAGCTTCCACCCTCCCTACGCTAAATCAAAGGAGCTACTAGAACAGCTAAGGTAGTAGCCTTTGATTTAGCTGTAGCAGCTAGGAATTGAGCTTTCAAGCTTTGCATCAATAATGTAAAGGTATATTGGCCCATCATGAAAAATAGCCCACAAGTCGGACTTTAAATCTTAGGTAGGCGATGACAAGTCTCTTGCCTCGCGGGGTTCATATCAAGCCGGTGGAGAGAAGGAAAGAGCGATTGAAAGGAAGGACATATCTTATTGCTCCCTGCCTCCCAAGAAAAGATCCATCGAGTTTCCAGGAAGGGTAGAGATCTCAACAGAAAAAGAATGGTATAATGCGAAGTTTGGTTGGTTGGATTCAAAGTATCTAATATGGTAGTTGCCAACTTATGTAATAGGTAAAGAACGAAGCTAGGAATAAAGCATTTGAACGAGTTATAGGGCAAAAGGGAAGCGCAGACTTGACAATAAAATGAGAGGTACGGACGATAGATAGACCATTCCAAAGATCACAATCTACTATGAAATAAGGGAAAGTAGCGCTGGGGTGGTTCGAGTCCGCGTCGTGGTGACGGCTAACCGAGAAAGCGGAAGCCTTTGCATACGCTAGCAAGCACATTGAGCAAATGCACAGCGGCAAGCCGGTAGAAAACAAAGGCGGTGGCCGGGGTCGGCGAGGAAGAATAAGTGGATTAATTTGGCAGGTACTAACTATGTGTTTTCCCATCTGCCGTCCTTTGGGCTGTGTATCGTCAACCCCTTGACTGGTAATACACAACCTAAAAGGGGGATTGAGTCCTAAAGCCCACTCCAGGGCTAGACCCCATCCGATCTTTATCCCCTGCCTTCCATTTATAAACCAAATACCGGTGGCATAAAAAAAATCGAATGTTTTTTGTCTCATACCCTTACACGGCCTGTTCAACGCGCGCTACGGGCCGCTATTGTCCCCTTGTCACGGAGATTTTAGGGCTAGAGCAGAGCTTCTCACTTATTCAACCGAGCATCTTATCTTTGGGCTGGAGATTGCTGTTCAGCTGTTCCCCGGTTTTGAAGCTCGCCTCAAACTCTAGCTGCCGTGTGAACCTCTTCTGGGCAACTGTTAAAGCTCCTGGTCTCGCAACGGCCGGCTTTGGTTCAGCTCTCGGGGCCACCTCACACACTAAAAAAATCGTAAGCTTCCTTCTCCGCCTCAGCTTGAGAGCTCCTTTCTACATCAAGATCTGGCCCTGCCCCAAGGTAGGATTCCTATCCTCAGGCGATGGTGCGATTCCTGGCATATGTACACCATAGTAGCTAAGGCAACCCCGTCCCAGCTCGCATTGTATTTGAAGTTGAGGATTTCGCTTCTGATGTAGTCAGTGAGAAGCTAAGTTCCGTTTTTAGCTTTAGCGAGCCTGTGACTGCCTGAACAGACTAGTCTACGCTCAGCCCGCGCACCTTTCCCACCCACCGCCCTCCTTCCGAAAAGGAAAGCAAGCCCATAATGAGAGTCAGATCCCATAATGTTCTTCACACTCCCCCTCACTAAATAGAAAAATGAACAAGAAGAAGAACGATCAAGATCAACATCAGGGTAGACCCATAGGAATAAACTGACATCAATGTCGGGTACATCAAGAATGAAGTGAAGAAAGTACCATCACAAGTCACCTCAAGAATGGGACTCAGAGTACCGACTAAGGGGATAGAATCGATCTGAGAACCGTGTGATTGGAGCACCGAAGGAGATTCGATCTCGTAAGCCAATTGAAAGCGACATCCCAGAGTGAAAGTACCCAAAGAATGAGTTAGCTATACGCCAGTTTATCCCGACTGTAAGCATAGGAAATGCGATCCGGTCACCTATCGATCATCTGTCTTCCTCAACTCTATCTAACCTGCCTCAAAAGTAGGAAAAAAGCTTCCCTTCCGTCGGTCGGACCCCCAGCCTAATCTTTCCAGTTAACTTCCACGATAGAAATGCCCGAACTCCTATCTCTGGAGATCTTTCTGCTTGGGCCAATCTCATCCATCCTAATACTGGATCAAGCCTGTAATTGAACGAGACGACTCCCTTCCCCGCAACCCCTGGGCGATGTGGAGAAAGATGACTCGTCCCCTCACTAGGATAAGATCGAAGAGAAGGAACTATAAACATCAACAACAACAATCGGGTACATCAGGGGGAATAAACTGATATCAATGTCAGGTATCTCAAGAATGGGACTCTGCCGACAGAGATAGATAGACCGAGAGAAAGTCGATTTGAGAACCGTGTATCGACAAGTGTACCGAATCTCGAATGGGAACTTTCAATCGTTCGCAAGGCCGGAGTAAACACGATTCGAATGCGTTACCAGTGTCCTAATCCGAGGGGAATACATGTAAAAAAAAAAGAGAATATGGGTACTCTCAAGCGGCGAGGCCTATATTCTCAATCGCCGAAGGCTCACAACAGTTGAAAAGAGGGCGGTGGGTGGGGAAGGAAATGAATGATTTTCCGAAGATGGGTCTAAAATCAGAAACAGACGCAGAAGCGAGAGCTAAAGCAGAAGCATCAGCATCCGCAGAAGCAGAATAGAGGGCTTAGTAGCGCCTTACTCTAAAGTTGTTCTAATCGACTGGGGCATCTTAAGAGAGCGGTAGTCTTCGCTTTCTGGGAAAAGACATAGTTAGTGCCTACCACAGGAGCTATGTGTAGTCACAGGTTGACTTCTAGATGTAGGATCTCCGACTCCATTCCTAGAGCTTGGAGCCCCCTCCTCTTCAACTTCTGTAGCTGAACTTGCCTGAAGGAACGATGTTGATCC
The DNA here is from genome assembly GCA_029852735.1 of Persea americana. Lineage (NCBI taxonomy): Eukaryota > Viridiplantae > Streptophyta > Magnoliopsida > Laurales > Lauraceae > Persea > Persea americana. Next base: position 1,320 of record JAQQXO010000248.1, on the reverse strand, counting down.
CCGAGCGGATTTGATGTTTTATTTCGTTTGACGAAAGTAAGTTTCTTATTTATTTGGTTAGTGTAGAAGTCAGCCTTCACGGACTTAAATGTCTTGGTACCTAAATATACCGGAAAAGGGGAAGCGGGACCAACTACTCGATTGGGCTGGAGATCCGGTTGGTGTTCAGTCTGTTTGCTTCTTTGTTTGACTGACTGACTGACGTAATTGATGCCGTTCAGTTTGGTGTTCAGGATAGCGGTTTGCTTGACTGACCGACTCGATTGGGCTGGAGATCCGGTTGGTGTATCATCATCCTTCATTGGACTCTACAGGCTTGATTGCCTACCTAAATAAACCGACTTTATTTGAAAGTAGCTTCGATACAGGAAGAGGAGCTAGAAGCCTTAATTAAAGCTAGAAATAGTGCTCTAAAGCAAGCGAGACCCTTGTTGATCCGGTTAGCCTTTCGCGATTCATCAAGCTGTGAAGGTGTTAATACTATCTCTGACTCGGATGAGAGAGAAGGGAAAGAATTCCATTTGGAATTGAATCAGAGAAGAGGGCACGGTGGCTATATAGGAAACCTTAGGAATCACTCTAAGCCAGAAGATGGTTCAGGAGGCGGCGGAGGATCTCTGGAAACCAATTGATGGAAGAATCAAAAAGTGTCGTGGGTTGGGGGCCCTTTCTGTATACAATTTGCATCGGTGAAGGACAAAGACTTGGCCTTCAGAAATGGTACATGGCCGTGACAAATATTTAATTTTGAAGGAGTGGAAGGGAGGGGGTGGTACAGGCAGATAAGAGAAGGGAAATAAGGGGTCCAGGGGATTCTCGTTCTTGCCCGAACCGGAAAGCCTACGGGGCATTAAATTAATAAAAAACTTTGCTTTGCCAATAGGCCCAACCTCACTCGTCGACAAGACGAGAAGATTGACTTAAGATTCCGTTTGGTCGCTCAGCTATCTCACCTAGGCAGTGAAGGAAGGGCGGTATGGGGACGGTTTCGCCTTTGCAACGCTCGAGTGCTTTAGCCAGGCATCACTCGCGGAAGCGAAATCATCAACTTCGGAATAGTTTCGAGAGCTTATACTTAGAATCTAGCTTTCGGAGTAGTGGAAAATAGCATAAAGAGGGGGTTCGGGCTATCAGGCATGAGAAAGGTAATGTACTTAACTTGGCTTGGCTGGCCTGTCTTTTTAGTTGCGGAATCGCCAACGTCCGCTAACTGTCAGGGTCAGAGCTGGACTCGTCGTGAAACTAATTCTTAGAGAAAGTGTGTTAGCCTGGATACCACCAAAACTGCTCGCTCAATGCGCGAAAAAAGCTCTTTGTTCG
>JAQQXO010000247.1:17500-40000 GCA_029852735.1 Persea americana | reverse complement strand
ACCGGTTATAATAGGAAAGTCCTATATCCTGAAATTAATTCATCAAGTTGATGATAAAATCCATGGACGTTCCAGCGGGCATTATGCACTTGTTACACAACAACCCCTTAGGGGAAGGGCCAAGCAAGGGGGACAACGAGTAGGAGAAATGGAAGTTTGGGCTCTAGAGGGATTTGGTGTTGCTCATATTTCACAAGAGATGCTTACTTATAAATCGGATCATATTAGAGCTCGTCAGGAAGTACTTGGAACTACAATCATTGGAGGAACAATACTTAAACCCGAGGATGCGCCAGAATCTTTTCGATTGCTCGTTCGAGAACTACGATCTTTGGCTCTGGAACTGAATCATTTCCTTGTATCTGAGAAGAACTTCCAGATTAACAGGAAGGAAGCTTGATCGAAATGAATCAGAATTTTTCTTCTATGATCGACCGATATAAACATCAACAACTTCGAGTTGGATCAGTTTCTCCTCAACAAATAAGTGCTTGGGCCACCAAAATCCTACCTAATGGAGAGATGGTTGGAGAGGTGACAAAACCCTATACTTTTCATTACAAAAGCAATAAACCGGAAAAGGATGGATTGTTTTGTGAAAGAATTTTTGGACCTATAAAAAGCGGAATTTGTGCTTGTGGAAATTATCGAGTGATCGGAGAGGAAAAAGAAGATCCGAAATTTTGTGAACAATGCGGAGTTGAATTTGTTGATTCTCGGATACGAAGATATCAAATGGGATACATCAAACTGGCATGTCCAGCGACTCATGTATGGTATTTGAAACGTCTTCCTAGTTATATCGCGAATCTTTTAGATAAACCCCTTAAGGAATTAGAAGGCCTAGTATACTGCGATGTGTGATTTGATCGAAATTAGGATTTTACAGATTCGGAATGAGAAACTGTCATCCCATTCAATTCGATGGGGATGCCCCTGACTCTGACATGTATCTTGGGAGGAGGAATATGAAGCTCAGAATTATGGTTGTATTCAATACTTCCAAATGAAAGGGGAATTGATCCATGGTCGATTCCGTAACATATAACAGTTGTACCTCGTGAAAAAAAAACTTCTTTCGTGGAATTAGACGTTCTATTTCTTTTAGAAAGAGATTCTGTTCAAATAAACAAATATGACACGGTTACAGGAGCCCATCCATCGCATATATGCTTCAAGGGACATTATGGCATAACCGTCGAGGTGAAGTGGAGACCTAAAAGATCGAATGAAACAATACATAGACAAGTAAATCCCTTATTAGTTCCAAGGTATTCCTTTAATTTAAGGGGATTTATCATTCGAAGGGAAGTAGACTACTCAATAATTTGACATTCCATTTTTTATCGTAATTGAATAAGTAATTCAGAAAAGTCAAAGGAAGGATGAATCCATGAAATATTTTTGTTGGTCCTCACTGGGAACTTGAGTAAGGAGTAGATCTTTCTGGGGTTTTCTAGAACAAAATTTGAAAGTGGAGAACCCCTTTCTTTATTTGGTGTAACTACTTGAGCCGGATGAGAGGAAACCATCACGTCCGATTTTGAAGGGGGGATCCTATAGGAACCTATCCCAATTTTTCTTTTGCCAGGCCCATAGCTAAAAAACCGACTTTCTTGCGATTACGAGGTTCATTCGAATCTGAAATCCAATCCCGGAAATACAGCATCCCACTTTTTTTTACTACCCCAGGTTTCGATACATTTCGAAATCGAGAAATCTCTACTGGAGCAGGTGCTATCAGAGAACAATTAGCCGATCCGGATTTGCGAATTATTATAGATCATTCATCGGTAGAATGGAAGGAATTAGGGGAAGAAGGGTTCACTGGGAATGAATGGGAAGATAGAAAAATTGGAAGAAGAAAGGATTTTTTGGTTAGACGCATGGAATTAGCTAAGCATTTTATTCGAACAAATGTAGAACCAGAACGGATGGTTTTGTGCCTATTACCAGTTCTTCCTCCCGAGTTGAGGCCAATCATTCAGATAGATGGGGGTAAACTAATGAGTTCGGATATTAATGAACTCTACCGAAGAGTTATCTATCGGAACAATACTCTTACCGATTCATTAACAACAAGTAGATCTACGCCAGGGGAATTAGTAATGTGTCAGGAGAAATTGGTACAAGAAGCCGTGGATACACTTCTTGATAATGGGATCCGCGGACAACCAATGAGAGACGGTCATAATAAAGTTTACAAGTCATTTTCAGATGTAATTGAAGGCAAAGAAGGAAGATTTCGTGAGACTCTACTTGGTAAACGGGTCGATTATTCGGGGCGTTCCGTCATTGTCGTGGGCCCTTCGCTTTCATTACATCGATGTGGATTACCTCGAGAAATAGCAATAGAACTTTTTCAGACATTTGTCATTCGTGGTTTAATCAGACGACATATCGCTTCTAACATAGGAATTGCTAAAAGTCAAATTCGGGAAAAAGAACCCATTGTATGGGAAATACTTCAAGAAGTTATGCAGGGGCATCCTGTATTGTTGAATAGAGCGCCCACCCTGCATAGATTAGGCATACAGGCGTTCCAGCCCATTTTAGGGGGTGGACGTGCTATTTGTTTACATCCATTAGTTCGTAAAGGATTCAATGCAGACTTTGATGGGGATCAAATGGCTGTTCATGTACCTTTATCTTTGGAAGCGCAAGCGGAGGCTCGTTTACTTATGTTTTCTCATATGAATCTCTTTTCTCCGGCTATTGGAGATCCCATTTCGGTACCAACCCAAGATATGCTTATTGGACTCTATGTATTAACGATCGGGAATCGTCGAGGTATTTGTGCAAATAGGTATAATCCATGGAATCGCATAAACTATCAAAATGAAACAGTTAATGATTATAAGTATAAATATACTACGAAAGAGAAAGAGCCCTATTTTTGTAGTTCCTATGATGTACTTATAGTTTATCAGCAGAAACGAATCAATTTAGATAGTCCTTTGTGGCTTCGGTGGCGACTAGATCAACGTGTCATTGCCTCAAGAGAAGTTCCTGTCGAAGTTCAATATGAATCTTTGGGTACCTATCATGAAATTTATGGGCACTATCTAATAGTAAGACGTATAAAAAAACAAACCCTTTGTATATACATCCGAACCACTGTTGGTCATATTTCTTTTTCTCGAGAAATAGAAGAAGCCATACAGGGGTTTTGTCAGGCCTACTCATACGGTACCTAAGCTAAGGAATTATGTAATACCGCGGGAATTTGGATCTCTCCGGTTCAACTGGAATCATAATTCCTTAATTTCTACATGAATCGAGATCCAGTAAAGGAGGTCTTCGAATCACTGACTCAAACCCATTGGCGAATCCTACTCAGCGGAATAGAGAAGTACTTATGGCAGAATGGGCTGATCTGTTCTTTTACAATAAAGCGATAGATGGGTCTGCCATGAAACGACTTATTAGCAGATTAATAGATCACTTCGGAATGGCATATACATCGCACACCCTGGATCAAGTAAAGACTCTGGGTTTCCAGCAAGCCACTGCTACATCCATTTCATTAGGAATTGATGATCTTTTAACAGTACCTTCTAAGGGGTGGCTAGTCCAAGATGCTGAACGACAAAGTTTCATTTTAGAAAAGCACCATCATTATGGGAATGTACACACAGTAGAAAAATTACGCCAATCCATTGAGATATGGTATGCTACAAGTGAATATTTGAGACAAGAAATGCATCCTAATTTTAGGATGACTGATCCTTCTAATTCAGTCCATATAATGTCCTTTTCGGGAGCTAGAGGAAATGCATCTCAGGTACACCAATTAGTAGGTATGAGAGGATTAATGTCGGATCCCCAAGGACAAATGATTGATTTACCGATTCAAAGCAATTTACGCGAAGGACTTTCTTTAACGGAATATATCATTTCCTGCTACGGAGCCCGCAAAGGAGTTGTGGATACTGCTGTACGAACATCAGATGCTGGATACCTCACGCGTAGACTTGTTGAAGTAGTTCAACACATTGTTGTACGTAGAACAGATTGTGGCACTACCCGAGGCATTTCCGTGAGTCCTAGAAATGGGATGACGGAAAGAATTTGGGTCCAAACACTAATTGGTCGTGTATTAGCATACAATATATATATGGGCCTACGTTGCATTGCCGCTCAAAATAAAGATATTGGGGTTGGACTTGTCACTCGATTCATAACCTTTCGAACACAACCAATATATATTCGAACCCCCTTTCTTTGCAGGAGTATATCTTGGATCTGTCGATTATGTTATGGTCAGAGTCCCACTCATGGCGACCTGGTCGAATTAGGAGAAGCAGTAGGTATTATTGCGGGTCAATCAATCGGCGAACCGGGGACTCAACTAACATTAAGAACCTTTCATACCGGTGGAGTATTCACAGGTGGTACTGCAGAACATGTACGAGCTCCTTTTAAGGGAAAAATAAAATTCAATGAGGATTTGGTTCATCCCACACGTACACGTCATGGGCATCCTGCTTTTCTATGTTATATAGACCTGTATGTAACTATTGAGAGTCACGATATTCTACATAATGTGAATATTCCACCCAAAAGTTTTCTTTTAGTTCAAAATGATCAATATGTAGAATCAGAACAAGTGATTGCTGAGATTCGCGCTGGAACATCCACTTTCAATTTTAATAAAGTTAAAGAGAAAGTTCGAAAACATATTTATTCTGACTCAGAGGGAGAAATGCACTGGAGTACCGATGTGTACCATGCACCTGAATATAAATATGGTAATGTTCATCTCTTACCCAAAACAAGTCATTTATGGATATTATCAGGAGCTCTGTGCAGATCCAGTATAGTGCCTTTTTCGCTCCACAAGGATCAAGATCAAATGAATGTTCATTCTGTTGAACGGAGATCTATTTCTGACCTCTCCGTGACTAATGATCAAGTGAGACACAAATTGTTTAGTTCGAATCCTTACGGTAAAAAGGGGGGGGTTCTTGATTATTCAGGACCTGATCGAATCATATCCAACGGTCATTGGAATTTCATATATCCTACCATTCTCCACGAGAATTCTGATTTATTGGCTAAGAGGCGAAGAAATAGATTTATCATCCCATTCCAATCTGATCAAGAACGAGAAAAAGAACTAATGCCCCGTTCCGGTATCTCGATTGAAATACCCATAAATGGTGTTTTACCTAGAAATAGTATTCTTGCTTATTTCGACGATCCCCTATACAGAAGAAGCAGTTCAGGAATTACTAAATATGGGACTATAGGGGTGGGTTCAATCGTCAAAAAAGAGGATTTGATTGAGTATCGAAGAGCAAAAGAATTTAGGCCAAAATACCAAATGAAAGTAGATCGATTTTTTTTCATTCCCGAAGAAGTGCATATCTTACCCGGTTCTTCGCCCATAATGGTACGGAACAACAGTATCATTGGAGTAGATACACGAATCGCTTTAAATACAAGAAGCCAAGTAGGCGGATTGGTCCGGGTGGAGAGAAAAAAAAAAAGGATTGAACTCAAAATCTTTTCTGGGGATATCTATTTTCCTGGAGCGACAGATAAGATATCCCGGCACTGCGGCATCTTGATACCACCAGGAACGGGAAAAAAAAATTCTAAGGAATCAAAAAAATGGAAAAATTGGATTTATGTCCAACGGATTACACCTACCAAGAAAAAGTATTTTGTTTCAGTTCGACCCGTAGTCACATATGAAATAGCTGATGGGATAAATTTAGCAACGCTTTTCCCCAGGATCCGTTGCAGGAAAGGGATAATGTGCAACTACGAATTGTCAATTATATCCTTTATGGAAATGGCAAACCGATTCGGGGAATTTATCACACAAGTCTTCAATTAGTTCGGACTTGTTTAGTATTGAATTGGAACCAAGACCGAGATGGTTCTATAGAAGAGGTTCATGCTTCCTTTGTTGAAGTAAGGGCAAATGATCTGATTCGAGATTTCATAAGAATTGATTTAGTGAAGTCCTCTATTTTTTATATCGGAAAAAGGAATGATATGGCAAGTTCAGGATTGATTGCCAATAATGGATCAGATCGCACCAATATTAATCCTTTTTATTTCAAGGCGAGGATTCAATCATTTACCCAACATCAAGGGACTATTCGTACGTTGCTGAATAGAAATAAGGAATGTCCATCTTTTCTAATTTTGTTATCATCCGATTGTTCTCGAATTGGTCTATTCAATGGTTCGAAATCTCACAAAGAATTAATTAAATTAATTAAAGAGGATCCCGCGATTCCCATTAGGAATTCGTTGGGTCCTTTAGGGATTGTACCTAAAATTACGAATTTTTATTCATTTTACTATTTCTATTTAATAACTCATAATCAGATCTTGTTAAAGAAATATTTTCTACTTGACAATTTCAAACATACTTTCCGAGGGCTTAGATATTATTTAATGGATGAAAATGGGAGAATTTATAATCCCGATTCATGCAGTAACATCATTTTTAATCCATTCGATTTGAATTGGTGCTTTCTCCCTCACGATTATTGTGAGGAGACATCCACAATAATTAGCCTTGGACAGTTTATTTGTGAAAATGTATGTATATCCAAATGCGGACCACACATAAAATCGAGTCAAGTTCTAATTGTTCATGTTGACTCCTTAGTCATAAGATCCGCTAAGCCCCATTTGGCTACGCCAGGAGCAACTGTTCATGGCCATTGTGGAGAAATCCTTTACGAAGGAGATACATTAGTTACATTTATATATGAAAAATCGAGATCGGGTGATATAACACAAGGTCTTCCAAAAGTGGAACAAGTGTTAGAAGCGCGTTCGATTGATTCAATATCGATGAACTTAGAAAAGAGGGTTGAGGGTTGGAACGAACGTATAACAAGAATCCTTGGAATTCCTTGGGGATTCTTGATTGGCGCTGAACTAACCATAGCGCAAAGTCGTATCTCTTTGGTTAATAAGATCCAAAAGGTTTATCGATCCCAAGGGGTGCAGATCCATAATAGGCATATAGAGATTATTGTACGTCAAATAACATCAAAAGTGTTGGTTTCAGAAGATGGAATGTCTAATGTTTTTTCACCTGGAGAACTAATCGGATTGTTGCGAGCGGAACGAACAGGGCGTGCTTTGGAAGAAGCGATCTGTTACCGAGCCATCTTATTGGGAATAACGAGGGCATCTCTGAATACTCAAAGTTTCATATCCGAAGCGAGTTTTCAAGAAACCGCTCGAGTTTTAGCAAAAGCTGCTCTACGAGGTCGTATTGATTGGTTGAAAGGCCTGAAAGAAAACGTTGTTCTGGGGGGGATGATGCCTGTTGGTACCGGATTCAAAGGATTAGTGCACCGCTCAAGGCAACACAGCAACATTCCTTTGGAAATCAAAAAGAAGAATCTATTCGAGGAGGAAATGAGAGATCTTTTGTTCCACCACAGAGAATTATTTGGTTCTTGCATCCCAAATAATTTCCCTGATACATCAGAACGATCATTTACGGGATTTAATGACAGATTCATTCTTTTCTTTTAACTATAGGGTCCTGGTCATTTGATTTGGTAATAAAGATAATAACGAATAGAAAGGAATTAATGACTTGGACTGGGTATTAACGGTCAATCTCCGGTAGAAGGTTCCGTCGGAACAATTATTTATTTCAGGTACCTCTTAAATAAAAAAAAAAAGAGAGAAAATGTGGGGAGAAATGACAAGAAGATATTGGAACATGAATTTTGAAGAGATGATGAAAGCAGGAGTTCATTTTGGCCATGGTACTAGGAAATGGAATCCTAGAATGGCACCTTACATCTCTTCAAAGCGTAAGGGTATTCATATTACAAATCTTACTCGAACTGCTCGTTTTTTGTCAGAAGCCTGTGATTTAGTTTTTGATGCAGCAAGTATAGGAAAACACTTCTTAATAGTTGGTACCAAAAATAAAGCAGCCAATTCAGTAGCATCAGCTGCAATAAGGGCTCGGTGTCATTATGTTAATAAAAAATGGCTCGGTGGTATGTTAACGAATTGGTCCACTACAGAAATGAGACTTCATAGGTTCAGGAACTTGAGATCGGAACAAAATACGGGGAAACTCAATTGTCTCCCGAAAAGAGATGTAGCAATGTTGAAGAGGCAATTATCTCACTTGCAAACCTATCTGGGCGGGATCAAATATATGACGGGGTTACCCGATATTGTAATCATCGTTGATCAGCAAGAAGAATATACGGCTCTTCGAGAATGTCTCACTTTGGGGATTCCAACAATTTGTTTAATCGATACAAATTGTGACCCGGATCTCGCAAATATTCCGATTCCAGCGAACGATGACGCTATAGCTTCAATCCGATTGATTCTTAACAAATTAGTATCCGCAATTTGTGAGGGCGGTTCTAGCTATATAAGAAATTGTTGATTAATAATAGGATAAGTCAATGACTTTGGAAACTCCATAAATTGATTGAATCGGTTACTATCCCTGAGTCTCAAAAAAGAGATCAAAATCACTGGGGATATTATGTGATCACTTGGGATCCGAAATATACGATTGATTCAAAGTAGACGAGTTGAGAAAGAGATACGAGATGGCTGAATCAAAATAATTCCTTTTTAAGTTCCATTTATGTCAGAGGGCAATATGAATGTTTTACCCTGTTCCATCAACTCACTAAAAGTGTTATACGATATATCCGATGTGGAAGTAGGCCAACATTTTTATTGGCAAATAGGGGGTTTCCAAGTCCATGCCCAAGTACTTATCACTTCTTGGGTTGTAATTGCTATCTTATTAGGTTCAGCCACTATAGCTGTTCGGAATCCACAAACCATTCCAACCGACGGTCAGAATTTCTTCGAATATGTCCTCGAATTCATTCGAGACTTGAGCAAAACTCAGATTGGAGAAGAATATGGTCCTTGGGTTCCCTTTATTGGAACTATGTTCCTATTTATTTTTGTTTCTAACTGGTCAGGTGCCCTTTTACCCCGGAAAATCATACAGTTACCGCATGGAGAGTTAGCTGCACCCACGAATGATATAAATACTACTGTTGCTTTAGCTTTACCTACGTCAGTGGCATATTTCTATGCGGGTCTTACCAAAAAAGGATTGGGTTATTTCGGTAAATACATTCAACCAACTCCAATACTTTTACCAATTAACATCCTAGAAGATTTCACAAAACCCTTATCACTTAGTTTTCGACTTTTCGGGAATATATTAGCGGATGAATTAGTAGTTGTTGTTCTTGTTTCTTTAGTACCTTCGGTGGTTCCTATACCTGTCATGTTCCTTGGATTATTCACAAGCGGGATTCAGGCTCTTATTTTTGCAACTTTAGCCGCAGCTTATATAGGTGAATCCATGGAGGGTCATCATTGACTAGCTTCCGAAATGGTCTTAAAAAAAAGCTTATCCCAACTCATACCGGTATATACGATCTAGAATAGGAGCAAAAAAAAAATGTATGATATTAGAGAATTAAAAAAAAGTAAGGGGGGTCGAGCTGGGTATATGTAAGGGCTCTAAGCCAATCCCTGTATATGTTTCGAAGAATGATTCTAGAATCCGGTTCAATAGAAGATACGGATGGTTTACGTTATTAAAGAAACAATGTATATGTGATATTAGATATTCACTAGTTATATATGGGCTATCCATATATATTATTTCCCATCCCACTGAATTTAGACGGATTCCAATGCAAGCCCTTCCGTTTTATCTGTGACTGTGGATTGAATGAATAAACAAATGAAGTCAAGCATGCATATAGAAGAGAAAGAGCGAAGAATTGAAAGAATGGAATGGTTCGGAACAAAGAAATGGAAGAACTGGAATCATATAGATTTACAAAGACTCCACGGATAGAAACTAAAAACGAGATATCGAAGTAGCTCTGATGATTCAGTAATATTATTATTTCAATTCAGAGTTCTTAGTTCTTTTTTTTTTTCGGATAGATCTTAAGTGATGGAATAATGAAGTAATAATTCATCGGTTGATTGTATCATTAACCATTTCTTTTTTTTGGTGCGAGGAACTTAATATGAATCCATTGATTTCTGCCGCTTCCGTTATTGCTGCTGGATTGGCTGTGGGACTTGCTTCTATTGGACCTGGAGTTGGTCAAGGTACTGCTGCGGGCCAAGCCGTAGAAGGTATCGCGAGACAGCCAGAAGCAGAGGGTAAAATACGAGGTACTTTATTGCTTAGTCTGGCTTTTATGGAAGCTTTAACGATTTACGGACTGGTCGTGGCATTAGCGCTTTTATTTGCGAATCCTTTTGTTTAATCCTATAAATGTGAAAAATAAATATTTATTTTCTTTTCCTATTTTATTGCCGCGGGCTTGCCTTGCCGAATTATATCCAAACTTAACTCCTACAATCACTTCTTCGTTGAGACAATACCCCCGGGGATGGAGTGATTTGAGGATGAGGAATTAGCATAGCAGACCCACTTGCTTTCTTCCCTTCCGTTCTTAATGGAAACTCTTTTTTACTTTTAGGAAGTGTTGCAACAAACAACAAACGAGGTATTTCGTAATTGACATGAAACCTGGGACTAAATAAATAGATTATTGAGAATTTCCATGGAAATAATAATAAAGAAAAATATTTATTAAAATGAATCTATTCATATTTATAATAAGGAAATTAATAAAAATAAATCAATCCAAAACAAAGGGGGCGAAGTGATACAAAAAGAACTCTGTTCCATTTTGTTGGTCCTATCTATAAGAGAAAAGCATATGAAAGATGTAACCGATTCTTTCGTTTCCTTTGGTCACTGGCCATCCGCTGGGAGTTTCGGGTTTAATACCGATATTTTAGCAACAAATCTAATAAATCTAAGTGTAGTGCTTGGTGTATTGATCTTTTTTGGAAAGGGAGTGTGTGCGAGTTGTGTATTTCAAGAATAGGCTGGATCCAACCGGCTGCACTTTCCTTTTTTTTTTTTGAATGGGAAAGTTATAAATAGGAAAGAAAGGTGCACGATCTCGACGAATTACTTCTGAATAAATTAAGAAATCATATGTAAGAACCATAGCATTTCGTAACTTATTGGTAAATCAACTTTGATTCTCTATCAGCCAATAATGTGGGACCTTTAACATGGTTAAAGCGAAACCGTTTGAAGTCCAGGCACAACATGGTACTCTTTCTACCACTACGTTAGTACGGAGATGGTTTCGAAAAAATGAATAGTTGGCAATTTATCCGATATAGAACACTCATATCGATAAAATGATTTGAACCATTTACTGTAAAAATAGGTGTCTCGCCCTTTTTTATCCAATGTTGAATCGATGACCTATGTCTAAAATAAGAAGAATTTTTTGGATTTGAAGAAAACAAAAAAAAAAGAAACAACTTTGCTGACAATGACAGATTTTTTGTCGGGTCGGAAGAGTCCTCCGAATATTCTGGTCTCGTATCATATCAGTTTTGATATCTTGGAATACGAACAGAGAAGAGAGGGTAGGCTCATTACATTAAAATAGATGGAATGACCCATTAAGTAACTGAGTGTGAGAGCCAAATGAATCGAAAGATTCATGTTTGGTTCGGGAAGAGATCATGGAAGTGAAGTTGTGAAATGAATGGGAAGATAATCTACTTTCATTAAGTGATTTATTAGATAATCGAAAACAGAGGATCTTGAGTACTATTCGAAATTCAGAAGAACTACGTGAAGGAGCCATTGAGCAGCTCGAAAAAGCCCGGGCTCGCTTACGGAAAGTGGAAATAGAAGCAGATGAGTTTCGAGTGAATGGATACTCTGAGATAGAACGAGAAAAATGGAATTTGATTAATGCCACTTATGAGAATTTGGAACGATTAGAAAATTACAAAAATGAAACCATTCATTTTGAACAACAAAGAGCAATTAATCAGGTGCGACAACGAGTTTTCCAACAAGCCTTACAAGGAGCTCTAGGAACTCTGAATAGTTGTTCAAACAGCGAGTTACATTTACGCACCATCGGTGCTAATATTGGCATGCTCGGGGCCATGAAAGAAGTAACTGATTAGCCCTTCTACTGTAGGCATTATTTTTTTTTTTTTTTCTTTGTTTCCGAAAAAGAATTAAGAGACACTAATGGTAACCATTCGAGCCGACGAAATTAGTAATATTATCCGTGAACGTATTGAACAATATAATAGAGAAGTCAAGATTGTGAATACCGGCACAGTACTTCAGGTAGGCGACGGCATTGCTCGTATTCATGGTCTTGATGAAGTAATGGCAGGGGAATTAGTAGAATTTGAAGAGGGTACAATAGGCATTGCTCTGAATTTGGAATCAAATAATGTTGGCGTTGTATTAATGGGTGACGGTTTGATGATACAAGAGGGAAGTTCTGTAAAAGCAACAGGAAGAATTGCTCAGATACCCGTTAGTGAGGCTTATTTGGGTCGTGTTATAAATGCTCTGGCTAAACCCATTGATGGGAGAGGTGAAATTTCAGCTTCTGAATCTCGGTTAATCGAATCTCCTGCTCCAGGTATTATTTCGAGACGTTCCGTATATGAGCCTCTTCAAACGGGACTTATTGCTATTGATTCGATGATCCCTATAGGACGCGGTCAGCGAGAATTAATTATTGGGGACAGACAGACCGGAAAAACAGCAGTAGCCACAGATACTATTCTCAACCAAAAGGGGCAAAATGTAATATGTGTTTATGTAGCTATTGGTCAAAAAGCATCCTCCGTGGCCCAGGTAGTGACCACTTTCCAGGAACGAGGCGCAATGGAATACACTATTGTGGTAGCCGAAACGGCGGATTCACCTGCTACATTACAATACCTCGCTCCTTATACAGGAGCGGCTCTGGCTGAATATTTTATGTACCGTGAACGACATACTTCAATAATTTATGATGATCTCTCCAAACAAGCACAAGCTTATCGTCAAATGTCTCTTCTATTAAGAAGACCGCCCGGTCGCGAAGCTTATCCAGGAGATGTTTTTTATTTGCATTCACGCCTTTTGGAAAGAGCCGCTAAATCAAGTTCTCGTTTAGGTGAAGGAAGTATGACCGCTTTACCAATAGTTGAGACTCAATCTGGGGACGTTTCGGCTTATATCCCTACTAATGTGATTTCCATTACAGATGGACAAATATTCTTATCCGCTGATCTATTCAATGCCGGAATCCGTCCTGCCATTAATGTGGGTATTTCTGTCTCGAGAGTAGGATCTGCAGCTCAAATTAAAGCCATGAAACAAGTAGCCGGCAAATCGAAACTGGAACTGGCTCAATTCGCAGAGTTAGAAGCCTTTGCACAATTCGCTTCTGATCTCGATAAAGCCACTCAGAATCAATTGGCAAGAGGTCAACGATTGCGCGAGTTGCTCAAACAATCCCAAGCAGCCCCTCTCACGGTGGAAGAACAGATAGTTACTATTTATACTGGAGCGAATGGGTATCTTGATCCGTTAGAAATTGGACAGGTAAAGAAATTTCTCGTTCAGTTACGTACCTACTTAAAAACAAATAAACCTCAGGTCCAAGAAATCATATCTTCTACCAAGACATTTACCGCGCAAGCGGAAGCCCTTTTGAAGGAAGCTATTCCGGAACAGATAGAACTGTTTCTACTTCAGGAACAAAAATAAAGAAATTGATCACTCTTAAGTACAAGACGAATCGTTGAGAAATGGCCCCGATTCGAATCATTCAAAATATGTTTCTTGACATAGCAATCTACAAAAATAGATGGAAATAAATTGCGTCCAATAGGATTTGAACCTATACCAAAGGTTTAGAAGACCTCTGTCCTATCCATTAGACAATGGACGCTTTTCATTCCGATTTCTTTCACATTCTGACTTTCCTATCTCCTATAAAAAAAAGAATAGGATTGTATGTGAAAGAAATATTTTAGGGACATATCAAAAGCATGTATTATAATAATTAATATGAAGCGGATAGCGGGAATCGAACCCGCATCGTTAGCTTGGAAGGCTAGGGGTTATAGTAGACGTCGATTCATCATTTTTAACGTCTCTAATTCAAAACCGAACATGAAATTTTGGTTTCATTCGGCTCCTTTATGGGATTCCCAAATCTAAGACATAAAAAAAACTAAAAAAAAAAAAGAAAAAATTTACGATGTATGGGAAAAGGGAGTCATAGCAAATCTGAATTCAAAGAAATCCATTTGGCCCATAACATCTATGTCAGCCTTTTCGTCTGAATGCACCCCAAATGACTTGCTTTTTAGATGATCCCTCTAGAAAGGGGAGGATTCTCACAAATCTTTCTAGTTACTTCGTTCCCTATTTGTACTTGCAAGAATCCTGAAGAAAAGAATTTTTTTGTTCCACCGAGCTGAAACAATATGTCGATGGCTCTAGTAAACCAAAGTCATCGTTTAATAGCTATTTGGCTTCAATCTCCCCCTAAAAAAAAATGAAAGATCTAGTTACGATTAGAAATAGACTTTTGTATCTTCATACATGGATCCCTTACTTATACTCATTCAATTGGAATGGTTGATCCAACTTAAAAAAAAAATTATGCTTCGCAATTCCATAATCCAATTTTGTTAGTCAATTTCTAATTGACTTGACTTTTGGATACAAATCACGAGAATGTATATTCTTCCTCAAATGTGGCATTGAGAGGTAAGGGATTAATGCCCTTTTAATAAATAAAGTTTTTGATCAGAATAGGAATCAAACGAAAGATCCCTTATCTATTTCACTTGTTAATAGAACGAATCACGCTTTTACCACTAAACTATACCCGCTACAATATAATTATTGTATACGGGCGGGCCATTTGTCGAACAAGGGCGTGAAACGTAATCAAGATAGGATCAGAATCATGAAAATTGGGGTGCTGACATGTTGTGCTCTGACGGGGAGACTTGATAAAATAGGAGAAGGAGGTTCATTTCAATAACAAGCTTTTATCGGGGAGCCGTTACTGATAGTCCCGGCCCGAAAGAGCCATTGAAGTCGGAACATAAAAATGAGTTGAGTTGTACAAGAATCCAGAGCTCCATTTTTCTTTTTCGAAGCTACTCCTTTTCCTATTCATTCAACTGCCAAATCTTATGAATTCGGGTCGATTGGATCGAGTGAAAAATCCTATTGTTTTGGTTGTGGACTCAAGGGTTCAGGTTCAAACATGTTCTTTGAAGAAATATATGAGTTCTATTATAATAGAAAAAAATATGTTTTTTTTATTCCATTTAAGTAAATCGAGAAAAGGAAAAACATAATAAGAAATGACACTCCTATCATAGGAATGGAAATAGCCTTGTTGCTGCTTCAATAACAAGCATTTTCGTTTTCAAATCAAATAAATCATTTGATCTATGATTCATTGGAACAAGGAATGGCCTGGCTAGGTACTGGCCAGGCCGGGGGAATAAAAGAAAGAACTTTTCGGACGAAATCAAAGAGGGACTCTTTCTATTGGAGATATCTGTTTCGAATCATTATCTAAAGGGAATTGATGATTGATCAAATTCGTCTATATTTATAGAATAAAGAAAGATAAGGAAAAACTTTTACATATGAATTATCCTTTTAAAATTGGGAGAGATGGCTGAGTGGACTAAAGCGGCGGATTGCTAATCCGTTGTACGAATTATTTGTACCGGGGGTTCGAATCCCCCTCTCTCCGTTTCTTCTGATCACTTGATATTTCCCTTTCGAATTCGAAAAAATCTCTAACCCCCTTTCTCATAGTTAAATGTATGGAATGGAGAAAGAAAATCCTAAGAAAATTAAGAAATCGAGCAAGGAAAAACCCCTGATTTTTTTTATTCATCACGTCCAGGATTACGTCCTGGATCATTAGATAGGAATCCGAAGATGAAGAGAGAAACAAAGAATATCACTACTGTGTAAACGAAGAGTTTGAGAGTAAGCATTACACAATCTCCAAGATCATTTTGGGGGAAATAGGGGAATAGATTCTCCATTTTTGTACCACATATTCCGTTTTGACACCAAGAAAAGAAGCGGTTTCTAGAAAACATAAGGAATTTGCAGGAATGAATTTGTAATAAGATTCTGATTCTTTCGTTAACAAAATGATCTCTCATACCTACAATTAGGTATTGTAGGGACCATACATAGGGTCTTCGACCCCCAGAAGGAATGAAGAAATGAGGTGATTCCGATTCATCTCGGTTATCCAAAAGAATTTCCATGTTTGAGTCGAGGGTTCATTATCTGATCTTATCAATTCTTAAGAATAGAATTTTTTTTTATCGAATAAATCATGAATGTTTCTAAGACAGTATTAAAGATCTCATCGAAAACTTACAGCAGCTTGCCAAACAAGGGCTAAGAGAAAAAAGAGCACAGGTATGACTGGCATAACATCTACGATTGGATTGAAAAAAGCATAAGCTTCGGGCAATTTGGCGAAGAAAAAGCTACTCGAATGAAGGGCAGAATTAAGACAGATCAAACTAAAGATATTAAGCATAACAAACATTTTGTTCTTGGAGAAAATTTCATTATTATTGGGTTATTGATATAAGGGGAAAATGAAGAAAGAAGGGAAAGTAGGCCGCAAAATCTTTCTTTTTCTTTGAACTCCCTCAATCAAAAATCCTTCAATTCTCAAATGAGAATAGAAGGAATCATACCTTACATACAATATCTTAATTGAATTATATGTAATGATCAATAAATTCATTTTGATTCTACATCTACATGTGTAGAATCATAGCAACAACCAATTCAATAGATATTGGGGCTGGAATTGACGAACAACCAATACCGATATTAGTGTTTATCGGTGTCGAATAGAAATAAAAATGGGGCGTGGCCAAGTGGTAAGGCAACGGGTTTTGGTCCCGTTACTCGGAGGTTCGAATCCTTCCGTCCCAGACCAATTCTATCATAACAAAGATTGTTCTTTTTAAGAATCTTCTGTTTAAGGGTGTAATGTTGGATACAATGTGATCCAATCTTTCTTTGTGATTTCTAATGATTCTTCTATAGAATCATATCTTCCCTTTCGATTTTGTTTCTCACAAACAAACGGATCGAGTATCAATGACATGTGGATGGAAATAAATATCTTTTTTGATATAGGTAGGATGGGAACAAAGATCAAAGTGAAATTCAAAAAAAAAAACTGGGTGGGCCATTCAGCGTATGTTCGCCCCCTCGCCCATATTCATATTGAAGGTTAGTTAGTCATTTGGATAAACTTTATGCCCCATATCTATGATATTTGGATTCTCACATGATGCATTCTGAGTCGAAATGCGAAATAAAAGAGAAGTCTCTACCTTCCCTAAAGTAAATATAAATAAAGATAGGGTAGACAAAATGACTAATTCTATGTGGATCCTGAATCCTAAAAAACGGGGGGGTTCTTGGTATTAATTCCATCGCTGGAATTAAAGCTCCTGAGACTGGGGTGGGACAAAATCAAACAAAATAGTAACAACGAATTGATATGAACCCATTTTGCTTTGTACTTATACAAGACAGGATAGCATCCCATAAGAAGATCCTTTTAAATTGGCTTTGGATATGATTCATGATCCCCATGGAATTCGTGTCGATATGAGTTAATCCGCAAAGGAAAGGAAGGTATCAATTTTAAGACCCTTGTCATCCGGATCTTATTAACAAACAAGAAAATTCAATACGGAACAGATTATTTTCTTTGGACCTAATTTCTTTTATTTTGTATTTGATTTGGCTCCAATGAATAATTGGAAATCAATGTAGCGATCAATTGGGGGAGGGGGAGAGATTCATACATTCACTTTACTTTATGGAAAGATTCCTGAATCTGAAGTAAGGAAAAATCTGTAGAAAATGAACCATGCCTATATGTATTGTTATTGTTCTATTTCAGTGATCAGTGACACCGGTGTTTCAGTTTTGGCGAAAAAGATCTGCGATCCCTTAAATACCCACGATTACCCCCGGTAACACTTGTTTGGTGTATCTGATGAATACGATAAAATCAGACTCCTACGATTCTGATTTTATCAATCAGATGAAAGAATACCTGAAAGAATACCGACCTTCATTTTTTCTTTCATGAGCCCCTTCTATCCATCCCCAAGAAAACAAAACAATTGGATTTGTTTCTTGACCCATTTATCTGGTTTAAATTATTGATGATTCAATCGGAAAGGAAACATAGAGGTCTCTTATGATGATCAAATTCGCGTCTGATTTAATTAATCAGATATCTGCTAAACATTTTTAGATCCTCGTTGTACCGACTTGTTGATGGATTTAGAGATTCAATTCAGTCTTTACTGGAAAACTTATTTCCAGTAATGATGTCGAAGTAGGAAATTCTTGAAATTGTTTTTTATGATTCCTTATAAATTCTTTCTACTCGAAGAAGTGTGACATTGGTGAATCTATCCTATCGAGTCACTTGCGATCTTTCCCGGTCATTGGAATAGCTTATTTGGTTAATGACTCATTCTGTTCCGGTATCGGTAATCTAATTAAAGACCCTTCTTTAGTTTTAGTTGTTTGAGAAAGAATTGGATCTTTCATGATTCATCATCCCTAACAATCTGTTGAAGATGTAAAGAAGTGTTAAGCAACGCATTTCTTCGTGTTTTTTATAAATGTGTTTCATTCTTCTAATAAAATATGGGGTATAATTATATTCTTGCTGAGACTTCTCCAGATCCATCTATGAAAATGAAAGTATGGAGGACTTCATATACTATATACCGATTGAGCCAATGACTATTCATGATTCCATATTGAATCAATTCCATACCGGTCCAAAATTAGAGGAATGTTATGGTAAAACTTCGTTTGAAACGATGTGGTAGAAAGCAACGTGCGACTTGAAGGACATTATCGGCTGTGGATTCTTGTACCCACCATTTTATATATCAAAGAAGATGCTCTCGGCTCGACATAGTTTGTTCTATTCCACTAGGACCCCAATTTTGGGGTTGTAATAAAATAATATAATTATAATATAGCACATGATGGAGCTCGAGCATAAAGAATTGGTTCATTTAGCAGAGAGAAGGATCTAGGGTTAATGCCAATCAATAAGTTGGAACAACTTCGTAAGTATATCTTCGGTATAGAAATTGAAAGGATCAAGTTCGAACAAGTAAAAAAAAAAAAGTAAAATGAATTTGTCGAAATAGTTTTACCAATTCCGATCAAAAGTGTATCACAGGGGAATCAATCGTTTCCATAGAACGAAATAACAAAAGGTATGTTGCTACCCTTTTGAAACAATTAAGGATCACCGAAGTAATGTCTAAACCCAAGGATTCAAAGCAAAGATAAAATAAAGGATACCGGAACAAGGAAACACCGTTTTCAATTGTCTCAACAACTAGATCAGAATGGGGAAGAAATAAAATCGATTCTAGGCGAGACAAACAAAAGAGGTTAGAGACGGCTCAATAAATGTCTAAGGATTTCCCTTCGAGCTCTTTGAGAATGACCCAACTTGAGTTATGAGTACGAATGAGATTTCTTTTTTTTTTTTTTTTTTTTCAGGAAGGAAGAACAAAAAAAAATGACTCAAATCATAGTCTAATTGATGATTTTGTGGATCTATTTGCCACTACAATACATAAATTCGAATCATTCTTTTTCGAGCCGTACGAGGAGAAAACCTCTTATACGTTTCTAGGGGGGGTTGTTCATTTATGTCTATCCCAATGAGTCATCTATCGAATCGTTGCAATTGATGTTCGATCCCGAAGAGAGGGAAGAGATCTTCGTAAAGTGGGTTTTTACGATCCGATAAAGAACCAAACTTATTCAAATGTTTCCGCTATTCTATATTTCCTTGAAAAAGGCGCTCAACCTACAGGAACTGTTCATGATATTTCAAAGAAGGCGGAGGTATTTAAGGAATTTCGAATTAATCAAATGAAATTAATGAAATAAAAAAAAAGGGGGGGGGTGCCCAGTATCTAGCTTTGTCTAATTGTTTCTCCACCATTCCTTATTTTTTTTCTCTATTCTCTATTCATTGTTGCTCTCACATGACCCCGTATCATAGAACTATAAAAAAAAAAGATCTTCTCTTGATATGAGACAGATAGAAAAAAGATTGAGTGAATAGATGAAATAACTGGGAAATTATGGGATTACCATCAATCAGATGGTTTTCGTTGGGACTCCACCAACAAACAAAAGGTCAATCTTGCTTATTGTACCTCTATTGAATAAATATTGAATAAACCCGACATTTTTTTCCTACCGGAATTCCTTATTTATTTCCCCACTCATACTTCATCCCTTATCTATGTTGTAGTGTCACTCCAACACAAGTCCTTGTTTTATTTATTGAATTGGTTTTCTCAACATTCAATTCATATTGACAATGGTGTATCGAACAAATATAATTCGATCGTGGATAAATAGATCTATTTATCCACATTTCATAAGTTTGTTTCTTTATTTCACTCAAATGATGGGTTCGTCAATTTCGTTGTGACACAAGAAGTATCTTAGTTAATATAATGAAAAAAAAAAAATAGAGTATGGGTAGTCTATAAATTTTTACATCTATTTAGATTTTCTCTATAATTTATCCCAGAATCTGTTGTATTTTCATCTGATCTCTGTTCATTTTTATGTTCACAATTGATCATCAAATCTTTCTTTTTGATCTGTTGCTAGTTCAATGTTTTGACGAGGTCGGGCAATCGAATCTCTTTATTTATTTTTTATTCCGATCGTATCTACACACCCTATTTATATGGGTTGCTAACTCAACGGTAGAGTACTCGGCTTTTAAGTGCGGCTATGGTCTTTTACACATTTTGATGAAGCAACGGATTCGTCCATACCATTGGTAGAGTTTGTAAGACCACGACTGATCCTGAAAGGGAATGAAAGGAAAAAACAGCATGTCGTATCAATGGAGAACTCTTAGAATACTTCATCCTTAACGGATCGATACAAAATCTTGTTTTGATTCTTTTCTTGGAAAGGGGTCAAATCAATTCAAGTTGGGTCGAGTGAATAAATGGATAGAGCCCTATAGCTCCAATTATAGGGAAACCAAAAGCAACGAGCTTCTGTTTGTTCTTAATTCGAATGATTACCCGATCTAATTAGACGTTAAAAATATATTAGTGCCTGATGTGGGAAAGGGTTCTCTTGTGAGTGGATCATCAATTCCTTTTTTTTCATGAATCCTAACTATTCTCTATTATGTTCTCTATTATGTAGTGGAGACGAATGTGTAGAAGAAACGGTATACTGATCAAAATTCATTATTCCAAAGTCAAAAGAGTGATCGGGTTGTAAAAATAAAGGATTTTTAACCATCTCTTGTAACTATAACGAACATAAATAAATTGGATGGAAATAGGATCCGTTGATTGTCCTTTCTGGCTCCGGGGTATCTATTCTTTTCTTACTATATACCTTGTTCTGACCGTATCGTACTATGTATTATTTGATAACTCAAGAAATCGCCCATTTGGTTCAAGTGTAATTTCAAATGGAAATGGAGGAACTACAAGGATATTTAGAAATGGATGGATTTCGGCAACAATACTTCCTATATCCCTTTCTATTTCAGGAATATATCTACGCGCTTGCTCATGGTCATGCTTTAAATGGATCGATTCTTTATGAACCGGTGGAAAATTTAGATCATGACAATAAATCCAGTTCACTAATTGTGAAACGTTTAATTACTCGAATGCATCAACAGAATCGTTTGATTATTTCGGTTAATGATTCTAATCAAAATCGATTCGTTGGGCACAACAATCATTTTGATTCTCAAATGATATCGGAGGGTTTTGCAGTCGTTGTGGAAATTCCATTCTCGCTGCGATTGGTATCTTCCCTAGAAGAAAAAGAAATAGCAAAATCTCATAATTTACGATCTATTCATTCAATATTTCCCTTTTTCGAGGACAAGTTATCACATTTAAATCATGTGTCAGATATACTAATACCCCACCCCATCCATCTGGAAATCTTGGTTCAAACCCTTCACTCTTGGATACAAGATACTCCTTCGTTGCATTTATTGCGACTCTCTCTCTACGAGTATTGGAATTCAAATAGTCTCATTACTTCAAAAAATTCCATTTCCCTTTTTTCAAAAGAGAATCAAAGATTCTTCTTGTTCCTCTCTAATTCTCATGTATATGAATGTGAATTCATATTCATTTTTCTCCGTAAACAACCCTTTCATTTACGATCAAAATCTTTTGGATCCTTTCTTGAGCGAACACATTTCTATGCAAAAATAGAATATCTTGTAGTAGTGCTTTGTAACGATTTTCAGAAAACCCTAGGGTTGTTCAAAGACCCTTTTATGCATTATGTCAGATATCAAGGAAAATCGATTCTGGCTTCAAGGGGGGCTCATCTTCTGATAAAGAAATGGAAATCTCACCTTGTCAACTTTTGGCAATGTCATTTTGACTTGTGGTCTCAACCGGCCAGGATCCATATAAAGCAATTATATAATCATCCCTTTTATTTTCTGGGCTATCTTTCAAGTGTACGACTAAACTCTTCGGTGATAAGGAGTCAAATGCTAGAGA
>JAQQXO010000246.1:0-42786 GCA_029852735.1 Persea americana | reverse complement strand
AAGCCAGATAGACCCTTCGGAGAAGGTAGGCTTTTGGGATAAGATCCGGCTCAGCTTCCACTCCAGCGTCAGCTGCTCCTGGGTCGGCGGCGGCGATGTCCATCTCATGCTCAAAGGTGAGTTGTTCGCCAGATGCCACAGACATGACTAATGCTTCCAGGTACTCGCGATCCGTATGCTGTTACCGGACATGGCGGCGGCTTTGTCATGGTTTGGAGGAACGGTGTGCAGTGGAACATATGGAAAGAGAATGATCCCCAAAAGTTCATGACCGTCGACAGCGGCGACTACCTTCTCGCCATTCCGGATCTCAGCCACGAAGCTCGCCGTGCTCCGGAAAACGCCAAGTCTACACCACAAGAGTATGAGAACTCGAGTTTGTCTAGCATGAGAGAAGGCGCGACGTTCAAAAAAGTCGTCATGAAGCTCTCCGGGAAAGTGAGATGGCTCGTAGGTTTGGTCTTCGAGCGAAACTTGGAGGGTGGCGGGCGATCATTCGACTTCGAGCCACATTATCATGTCACGCTCAAAAATCCTGCTCATGTCAAACCCTTGAAGGTCCAAGCACATCTCCCCAACTCTGAAAAGACATATGATGCCTTCCGAGGCTTCCGTAGCAACCACATTCACATGTCGGTAGGGATATTGGCGCCTTCCGACCGGGATTGGATGGGCGCGAACAACAAGGACTCGCCGAATTACAACGCGATCCACCTCACTCCTCGATTTTTCACACATTTCTACGCATGGTGGGCTATGTTCTCAGGCGCTATGTCACTGCCTGTCCGTCAAGGCAAACTGTTCCCTGGCGTCGAGAAATCTGGAAAGAAGTTCGGACGACATTTAGCCACTGTCAAATACTCGTTGTTGTTTGCTCCGCTGTTCATCGCGCACGTTTACAAGCATAAAGATGGGGACGAGTATCAGAACGACGAAGTCTCCGCCACTGGCCTCAAGTTGCGACTTGACAGTTTCCTCTTGGACCTTCATCAAAGGAGGGAGGAGTTCAAGTCGAAGGTCAAGGGCATGCATAAGACCATCACGACATCTGGCATGCGCGTCAATCAGACTTTCCTAGACCTTACCAATCCAGACCTACGAGCGATGTCCGCAATCATGACTGGGACAAGCGCAGAAGCTGTGGCAAAAGCTAGCGGAGAGCGACTTGCGGACTATGGGGAGACCCCACGAACGATTGATCTTTCGAAGTTCGAGATCCCAGACAACGACTTTTCGTGGATCGATGTGGACGATCTTGTGGAGATCGACTGGTCGCTGCCTACTGATGCGAACCCGGAGACGAAGATCCTTCCTCTGGTCTACGCGCCTCGATTCACATATAAGCGCAATACTGACCATGAAAACGCAATCTCCGGCGACGCAAACAGACACAGCCCCTTTGGATATGAGGACACGCACGGATGTATCATGGCCGTCGCCTCCGATCCGAGAAAGATACAGCTCAAGCTGATCAAAGCTCGTCTCGAGAAGATTGATGAATTCATCTCCCTGCACGATCGCAATACCGACGAGCAGGAGCTCCACACCATCCGCGAGCGAGAATCGGACTCGCAAGGCATGCATGAGAAGCTTGGCGAAATGCGAGACCATAGCGCAATCCTGCGCCGCAAAAGGCATTTCTTGCACAAGATGCAGCAGAATCTCGAAGAACGACTAGCAGATGGTGACCGGAGGGTCATCGCTGCACCAGAGGAGGTCAACCTCGAACAAAGCACAACGAGAGGCGCAGACGATACTTTCTTGGACAACGACACCGCGACAACGAAGGACATCTTTGGGATTGACAAACACGACGACGTCGGAAACTTCAACAATCGTTTCGTGATACACAATGCACAGATCAAATGGAACAATGCTTTACGAAACATAATGCTCCGATACATCCATCAGGTCAGCCAAAGGAGAGGATTTGTCTACTACACCTCGCGGCGGGCGGTAAAATTCATTCTCGACATTGTTGAAGAACAGAATAAGCACAAGCACCAGACTCAGGATGATTCGAATGACAGCCGACAAAGCGATGCAGACACGCCGCCGTCACTAATCGATCACGAGGAAGACGAAACAGTGCAGGATCGTATACAGCAACTGCTGGCAGATGCTCAGAAGTTCGTCGATGCAGATGACCCCGAAGACGCGAATGGGAACTACCGAAAATCGAGCTCGGACGAAAAATCGAAGGAGAAGGTCGCGGAGCACTTCATTGTGCAGAACACGTACCACGTTCGTCTGGTCGCGCCTCAAATACAGCTCCAAAGCGAGAAGAACACGAAAGCGGCGATCCTGCTCACGGCTCGTGGCATGCGTTTACGCGTGCTTCAGATCATGGACAAGGAGCGAATCTATGACGACGTCAGTGGCCTGGTCCAGCGACGCTTCGCTGCAGAGATGGAC
Source organism: Persea americana (assembly GCA_029852735.1). Classification (NCBI taxonomy): domain Eukaryota; kingdom Viridiplantae; phylum Streptophyta; class Magnoliopsida; order Laurales; family Lauraceae; genus Persea; species Persea americana. The sequence continues at coordinate 40,371 of JAQQXO010000246.1, read as the reverse complement.
AACATGCAATTTTTCGTTTCCACAAGGCAAAACTTCTCAACGGAACATCTACATATGTACTCGGGCACACGCTATGGCACACCTACTGGCTCGTCCTGGCCGCCATGGGTGCCGATAGAAGTCATGTTTGACTTCGACATCCAGCCCGTGGGCTTCTCTCGAGTCGTCCAACGCACTTCCGCCACGCTGCGATACGACAAATTCAACAACTTGCGCCTGAAATATAATGACAATGTTTACCGACGGCAAAGCTTCGCAGGGCCAAGGTCTCGACGATCCGGAAAGTCGCATGGACCGCTTGTGGGTCAATTTCCCTCAAGTCCGTGCGATATGCGACTCTGTGCAGTACTACGCAATGTACATCATTGTTCTAGATCTCTTGATGTACAGTGAGCCACTAGAGAAGACACGAAATGAGCGGCTGGAAAAGATCATGCTTGCGTCCGACTTCAGCGATCTTCGAGGAGCACCTGAACTGGTCATGATGTTGCAGAGCCGAATTCGACAACTCGAAGAGATCAAGACTCATTTCCATATTCATGAAAAATATCTCGATCGCCAGGGCTGGCAAGATAGAGTGCACATGGAGCAAGATCTTGCTTCGTGCGAGGATGAATTGTTCTTCATGATGAAGGCTATCACGACCGCGCAACGAAAGTCGGAAGAGCGCACGGACGGTAGCCAGGTCAACGGCCTCATGAAGTGGTACCTGAGCTCCTCCGAGATTGTGTGGCACTTGACAAAGGACGCGGATCAACCATTGATGGAATTCCAGTTGAATCGGGCATCGTTCGAGAAGACTGACAATAGCGACGGATCAACCCACAGCGCTGTTGAGATCGAACGTATACACGGACTGAATCTTCTGCCCAATGCGATCTACCCCGAAATCATAGCAGCGTATGACGATCCGATCAGAAGCCACCCCACTCCAAAGGACACGAGAATGATCCGTGTCATTTGGCTGATGCTCGAGGCTATCGCTGGCATACCAGTCGTCGATCATTTTGAAGTCGACCTGCATCCGCTGAAGGTTCAACTCGAATATGAATCAGGAAAACAGCTCTTCAGCTACGTCTTCCCAGGCACTGGCGACGGTTGAAGAGGGCTTTTCTCCCTTCATGCTCAAACACCAATTGCGAAAAGACGACGATCACCCTGAAGAGGCCGAGGAGGACATTGCACTAAAGCATCGACAAGAAGCGGCGGAGTCTTTGAATGAGGACGCCAATAACAACGGAGCCGGCTCCCTAGAAAGTCGACTGCAACCCACAATTCGACTGCCCGATAACTCGAAGCGCCCAGGCACGCCATCGCATAAACACAAGCGCGCCGGCTCCGCATCTCATAACGGAGATTCGCACGTCTCAAGATTGCGCCACCACCTGCCAAACTCCTTGATGGTCGGAGAGAGAAAGGTCAACGGTAAGCCGTCAAACGAGAGTTTGAGCATCGAATATCGAGGCAGAGACCGAGCACAATCTCCAGCTCCTAGTAGCAATGGCGATGGGAAGAAAAAGCGCTTCACACTCCATCGACATGCGCGCTCAGGCAGTGCGGACTCTCGGATGACGAAGAAGGGAGACAAGGACAAGTCTGATGATTTGACTCAGATGATGGATCGTGCTTCGAATTACATGACCTTGGCCTACGTCAAGTTGACGAGTGTCGTCCTATGCCTGAGCTACAAGGGCAAAGGCCATCGCAACATCGAGGATGTGCATCAGCTGGTCTTCAGGATGCCCACGCTCGAATATCGCAACAAGACCTGGTCGAATATGGATCTTGTGCAAGCCGTTAAGAAGGATGTCATACGCGCCCTGATTTCGCACACGGGCGCCATCATAACGAACAAGTTTGGATCCCACAAGCCTGGCAAAGCTCAACAGAACCGTCTGCGAGAGCTTGCCAACTCATCCGTCATCCTCTCAAATCATCCCGAGACGCCAACATATTCCAGCACGAACAGCAGCGTGGCGGACTTGCGGTCACTTAACTCATCTTCAAGACCATCCGACGTGGGCACACTGGAGCAGGTGCAATCTTCGAGGGAGGAAATCTACGCCAACGCGAGCACGAACGGTGCAAAGCATGCCGCCGAGGATGCCACCAAGGAGGTAAGGGAGCCATGCTGTAGCACATTGGCTGTGCTGATGAATCTGCAGCATGCATCACGAGAGACCACGCCGCTCCGCCAGCAGATATCAAGACACATCTCCGAGATTGCTGGAAAGACAAGGCGGAGCAATAGCACTGCGGCCGCACTCGAGGAGCAGGACGACAAGTGAGTGGTTCCGGAGCCCTCAATCACGCTTATGTGCTGATCATCTGCAGCTCTGCATCTTCGACTCGCAAGGTCGGCCCGCTGAAGAAGTTCTTCCATGCTCTACCTCACCATTGAGGTTGACAAACTACACACGACCTGTCACGTTGCATCGCAGAGGTGCAGTTCACATCACCTTGGCCTATCCTGCCCTATCTCACCAAGGAAGGGGCTTCCAACCGAGCTGGTCGTTTCACGAATTGCTGTGTATATAGATCCCATGATGAAAGCAAATTGTAGTACTAATGAAATTATTGAGACAAGCACGCGCTGCGATCCTGTTTGTACCTACCTAACTTTGTGTCGTTTGTGAATTTGTGGAGATGCAGATCATTGGATGTGATGCGCCACGGATCCATGCTTGACAACCTCAAACCTTCGACCACGAACGTTACTCGTCGCCTGCTGTTCACAACAGCACAAACAAATGCTCGACGACTGTCTCGGTTCTCTCCGATCTCTTCTCTGGCTCAGTGAACAGAGTGCCACCCGAGAGTCCTGCTCCAGCCATTCATGAGCCTCCTAGTCCTCTTCATCGTCGTGTGACTCACCTGTAGAGACAATGCTGCAAGATTTCGAGACCTGGGGCGCGAGGTGCGCCAGCGTCAACAAATTCACAGAGCTTGAAGCGTCCATTCTCGGCATTGACGCCTCCTGGTTCCTCGATGTCATCCTCCAGCAGGCAGACGAGCCGCTTGTAGCTTCTCAGGGTGGCCTTCCTCACCGCGCCAAAGGCCTCATCGAGGATCAGGTGGGCAAGCTCCGCGCTGCAGGGGTCACTCTTGTCTTTGTCTTTCCCGGGCTCAGTGTCGGCAACTCTCCGGCATCCTTCCAGGTCTCCGCGGACATTGCGAGGGCGAATGCGGAAGCATGGGCGATATTGGCACAAAAGAGGTCTGCGAACAATGAAGAGGCGACGCAGGCGTTCGGGCTGTCTGGTAACTTTGCACGGGGCTCAAGCGTTGCAAGTAGTAACAGTCCAGGCTACCTTCGACCTGAAAATTGCTTCGCCATGCTTCAGTCGATACTTTCGCAGCTCAAAGTCCAGTTTATTGTCGCCCCTCACAGCGCCTGGGGTCAGGTGTGTCCTCACAAACGTTCATGCGCACTGGCTGATCATGAGCAGCTTGCTTATATCCTCCAAAATGCGCCCGAGTACATGGATGCTGTTGCAGGACCCTCAGAGCTGTTCCTTTTTGGCGTCCCCCAGATCATCACTGCCTTGGACTTTGAGCGGGAGGAATTCACCTTCGTCCAGCAAAAAGCTTGCTGTGATGATTTGGGCGGCATCTCTGCAGACGTCTTTGTTGATGCTTGCTTACTCTTGGGTTCGTCACTGATTTCTACGTTTCCGCCGATTGCTGCTCCGAATAGGAGGCACACGCGACTTCAAGCTGCAGCCGAGATGGTCAAGACTTACGGACAGAGCGCCCACGGCGTATGCATGGCATTCCAGGAGGACTCCTCTGTCAAGAGTACAGGATACCTGGACAAGCTACGGCGCGCAAAGATTGTCACCAAGCATCATGTCGTGATGACCATGGACGGCGCAATCGAGCCTCTCGACGCCAAGAAAGCTCCTTCAGATATGGCTCAAGTCATCGGAGCACGTCTTCCGGACGAGATCTACTACTACCTGTCTATTGGCGCCATCAGCCCGAGGGTGCTTCAGCAGATCATTTCCAAGGAGGTCATAATTACAGAGCCTGCTGCAGGTGGCGATTCGGCTTTTCTCCGATCCTTGGTCCAGTCCAAGCTGTCGGCTATGCGCTTGACGACCTTGAATCTGCTGACATCGGTTCTGACGTTTGCGTACAACAAATCTGACCTCAAGCTGCGGCTCTGGTTTGATCCAGAGAATGGAGCATCCATAGTGGTCAAGGACATCGTACCGTCCAAAGCTGTCGTCGATGGCTGGCATGTCAAGCAGTCTGCTCTCACAGAGCGGAAAGCCAAAACAGTGTGTTCTTTCAAAAGAGCGCTCAGAGAGTCGGTACTAAAACTACACCAGTTCGACCAGGCATCTCTTGCATTTGCCATAACATATCTCGTCGACAAAGATTCTGCAGCTCAGACTGTTGGGGGGAAGGACGTCTCAAAAGTAGGCCGCCCCATCGAGCATGAGCTCAAGACGAACGCTGACCGCTGTAGCTACTCTCCACGAAAACTGAACTCTGCCAAAACGCTACATGGCGCTGCCTCCACTTCCGCGGTTTTTCTAATGATGCGCATGAGCTCACCAACTGGGGAAGAGCACTAGCTACAGGATATGGCAAAATCGGTACATTCCGCCAAGCAGATATGAACGATGCTTTGTTCCTCGGCACGGAATTGTTTCGCCTTGAAGCACTCTCATCTGCGGCCATGTTTCCCAGCTACACAGGACTTCCCACTGGTGGATCGGGTAAAGATTTCGCGCTCTGATCGTCGAAACGTGTCACTGATCTTGGTAGATGCCGACCAGCGGCATACTTTGCTCATATCTCGCCTGGCGTGCCTGATGCGCGTCCGCAACACCGGTCTAGGCTACCGCGGTCCGCTCAACAGGCAATTGTTCGCGTACAACTCAGTCGTGTCCGTGGTGCAGTCCAGCCTGCGAGACCTGCTTGAGATGTGTCTCGTCAACATGCTGGTCAAGGGCCATGCCGATCGTAACGCTGTCGACCTGACAGACGTGAGCCAGAGGTACGCGCGATGCTAGCTTTCATACGCAGCGAGATCTGACAAAGCATAGCCTGCCGCTGCTCATGCCGCCGGATTGCACGTTGGGCAATGTAGTCATGGTCTACCTAAATGCAGTCGTGGATTCAGACGGCACCACTGCGCAGCACAAGCGCGAGCTAGCGCGAGATCTGTGCAAGAAATACACGAGTCACACGGTCGATGTCCTGGAAGATCTGGACCTCGCGTTCGCGCTATGGGATGCTGTAAGTCTTCTTTCGCTTTGGCATTGGGTGTCGCTGATCAATCAGATGTACACGGTCGTCAAGACTGCCGGAGAGAACAAATTAGTCGCGGCGGAGCAAATCAAGGAGTGGGACGAAGCAAACTTGTGGCTGAAAGAGAAGCGTTGAGATTCGAATTCGCGCCGTTCAGACTCCTCAAATTCGTCGAGCTCCGGATCAACACCGCTCGCCATTGCCAAGCCCGGAAGAAGTGGGCGCAACAGAGCGGATCCGCGGAGAGCTCCAAGCTGTCACGCTGGTCATGTAGGGCTCCTCATGTTTCCAGGCAATCGCTATCAACGATGCGAATGGTCAGAAGCAGAATGCTGCGAGTAGTCAGAAGAAGGAGGAGGCGTATCAAGCAGCACTGCAAAGGTCAGAGCAGCAGGAAGCTCGAAAGCATCCAGCACGAATGTTGAAGGGGCGACCCAACGGGAAATTAGGCCATAAGCGCCGATGCCATCTCAGCTATCATGATATCTAACGCTACAGTGGCAGTCGACGGGCCTAGGGTATCATAAATGCAACGAACGAACGACCGTACAATGCAACATTCAATCTCAACCATCGTAGACGCTCACGGACATGCGCATCTCATGCGCGACGACCTCGACTCTGCTCTTTCAAGAATCGAGCTACCCTGCCTTCATCTTTCGTCGCAACGAAGTACTCGCCGCCTTGGTCAGTCCAGCTGACGCAGCCACGCCAATACTCTTTACGTTGCACGTCGAGGTTCGCAGTCACCTCTCCGCACGTCCGCTCGGTCAACTTCCAGCCGCCGGGAACGAAGTTCTTCAAGCTCACAACCCTCGCGCCGTCTTTCAGCTCAAGGAAGAGCGTCTTCAACTTGTCGTTGAGATCAGGCGTGAATGCCTGGTTGTTGACCAATACTACATCGGCTTTACGCAGTAGCTCCGGGATGCGCGGATGCGTGGTGAAGTCACCCTCCAGCAATTCCACCTTGCCGGCCGCTAAGCCCCAAAGTTTGGTTCGACCTGGGAACTCTGCGGCTTGTGCGACGGCTAGCTTGCAGGCGTTGTGCATCATTTCGATGCCGACGGCCTCACAGCCGATCTCGAGTGCGGCTTGGAGAACGACATTCCCCACGCCGGAGCCGAGGTCGAGGAATGTCGATGATGGTGTCAACGCGGTGTCGCGGAAGATCTGGGACGCGAAAGGTGGCAGGAGTTCGCCGTAGACATTGTCAGAGCCGTTCTGATAGCGACGAAGACTGTTGACGTGTGGCGAGACCGTCCGCGCATAGATTTGAGAAAGGATCCGTTCGACGAGCGGCAGCGGAGGCACCGTGATTGTATCGAGTTGCCGAGGTATGGTTCCATCTCCAGTTGCTTTGATGATGAGATCGTTGTACTCTTCCAGAATTTCTCTTAGTCGAGGGAGGGTCGCGTTTCATCCAATACCTGTTGAACCGGGCCGTGATACCATCGCTCAAATCCAGTTGTACTGCAGACTGAGTAGGTGGCAGGTAGTGCGTAAGCACTTCTCGAATGGTTCCTCGCACGTCTTCGAGCGGGTTGTAGCCGTCTGCCTCGCGTGGCCAGACTAATGTGAATCTACGAAAAAGTCAGCGAAGACCACGAATTGATCAATAGACCAACTTCTCTGAACGTGCTGAGCACGGGTATGTCAGGGAAATCTCAGTCGCGGCTTCAATCTCCTCCTCAAAGATTGGCTTGAAATCCTTCAGATGGTCACCAGTCGTCAACTCTGTGCCATTGATGATGGGCGGCCCCGCCTCGCTCGGTATGTCTCTAATGTGTCGCGTGAAGGCCGGAGGCACGTGCTTGGTTCTTTTTGCCACCGGCTCCAACATACCCACTTCGGCCTCTGACTCTTCATCCTCGGATGAGCTAAACATCCTCGCCGGCGAGGGAGGCGCCTTTCGCTTCCCATTCGAGTGCGAAACTGGTGCATGCTTGGACTCCTGCGCCCGTGCGCCGGTCGAAGACTTGTTCGTGGTGACGGAGATGCGCTTGATCGAAGGAGGCTGCAATGACTGCTTGGGCTTGGAAACTAATGCCGATTGCTGTCTGTAGCTTCTGCACCGTCTTGTATTCCTTCCTGATCTGTGGCTTGGGCTTGGATAGAGTGCTGGTCTGCTTGGAGCCTGTAAGGCTTGCGAAAAAGGACATGTCTGTGCGTGCGAAATGTAAAGACCGTGTTGGGAGAGTGAGGATATGGGAGTTCCAGCAGACTGAGTCCGATGCGCCAGTACGCCTCCTGAGCACAGAGAATGAAAATGATTATAGCGAACGTACGAGATCTGAATGTCGGAGCGTGACGCGACAGCCACGTCAAAGAGACGTGCGGAGGCTAGCGCAGGGCGATTGCGCCACGAGGCATCGGAGGAAGGAAGGGAGCCGCCGACTAGTTTCATCCCGTGTTTCGACATCATTCGACATCGACATCAACAACACGCATCTGACATCGATCATCTCATCAAACAATCACATTGATTGGCTTTCCAGCAACCCAACCTTCCACGCCGGCTTTCAAGAAGTTGTAGAGATTGTCCAGCGTTTGCGAGGCATACCAAGACACGTGCGGGCTCACTGTCAGATTTGGCACCGCTGTCTCGTCCAGAGGCAGCAAGGGCGTCTCGCCCCGGATCGCTGGCTCTTTGTCAAACACGTCTATCGCTGCGCCTGCAATGGTGCCACTGCGCAGTGCTCTGGCCAGTGCTGCCTCGTTGACGATGCCTCCACGAGCGATGTTGATCAAGATCGCGTCTTTCCTCATGCTCGCCAATTCTCGATCCGATATAAGGTCTATGGTCTCCGCATCCTTGGGACAGCAGACGAAGAGCACGCTTGTCTTCTTGATTGCCTCTTCGAATGCAATACGCCCTGATCGTAACTTCTCGGCACCTTTTCTCTCACATATATGGACTCCGCCCATACCGATGCCTCTCGCCAGCCGCTCGATCGCCCTGCCGAGTGCACCGTATCCTATAATGCCCACGCTTTCTTGACCACATGTCGGCGGCCTGTAAATCCATGCTCGTGTCAAGGTTCCCCTGGCTTCCCAATCATCAGTCGCCGTAGTTCTGTTGTGCAGCTCCACGGTCTTGCGCCGTGTTGCAAAGTAGAGTCCTATGGCATGCTCGCTGACAGAAGCGATGTTCGTCTGCGGACAGTTGACCACGGTAATCCCCAGCTTTCGAAAGGCTGCCTTGTCAAGCCAACCGTGGCCTGTTGCGTGGATGGCCAGCAGTTTCAGACCTGGACTTTGTGCTGCATCTTCAGGCGTCACGGGGACAATGGTTGTGATGACAATGGTCGCGTCTCTGATACGCTCGGACACTTGTGACGGGGTTGTGTTATGGTAACTTGTGAGTTTGTGTCTTATGTCGAATACTGGTATCTCGCAATGGCAGGATTCGAGAACGACGACATGATGCTCTTGCGCTGTCTGCATGGTCATCTACCGATCTCCTTGTTTTTGCAGGATCTTGAACACAGAATGAAAATCCTAGATATACAAGAAGCTGATATCGAGACCATTCCGCGGGTCAGTGGAAAACGCGATCATGAACATATGCGCGGTGGTGTAGTTCGTGATCTCACGCGTCGCGCCAAACAATAAATGTGGGGGCAGTTCTCCCCCCAAACATCATCCTCTGACTTGTACAGATACACTTCCTGCAGCATCATACCACCCTATAATGCGACTCAGGCAAGCTATCATCTACGATGACTCGTTCAAATCACCGCCATGACCATACCTCTTGCCGAGTCGGATATTCTCGAGTCTCGACCCCAATCGATCAATGACGATAACGAATGGCCCGAGTTTGACCTCAACTCATGTTGTATCTACGATGAGGATAACAAACTCACAAGCCTGTTGCTGGCTGATGGAGTCACTCCGTTGCGCATAATCGGGCGACTCGAGCGGCTGCCCACGCGCCAACAGCACTATCGTGGGTCGTCCTGACAGATTCGGCCGTTGCGACTCTGATAGCCTACAGTCAAGCAGCGAGATGTTCTCCCTGCGCGTATTGAGATCACCAATGTGCAGCAGTTCGCTTGGGGACAATATGACGACCGTGAGATCGCAATCTGGGCGGCGGGCAAGGCAGGATGGTTCAAGATCCGGCCGGACCGTCAGTACAGGGAGGTGTACAAGGACATGATCGAAGCCATCGCCGTGCTCTACTTCCTGGCTGATCTGTACCGTGATAAAAGGGGGAAGAAGGCCATTGCGGCCGTGACCTTCAGTGAAGTCCTAGATACGGCAAGTCAGCTGGCACAAGGGCAGGGGTCATGCTAATGATGACAGTATGCCGAACAACCTGAGCACGACTGCGCGGACAGCCATGCGGCTGCTGCTGTCCTGCACAAGCATGCAGACTTCCTGCTCGATTCCATGGATAAGGGCAAGGAGGACATCAAATGGATACATACCTCAGTGTACCAGCACCTTAGCACAAGGATATCGGTATGTATGCGATCAAATCTATGGCACTGGCATTGGCACTAAGATTGCAGGAGCCAAGAGGGGAATCAGCAGATGAACCGCCTGAGCCTGCAATCGCCGTCACACCGAGGCCTGCAGGCAAGGGCAAATCCTCATTGAGACCGGTCTCTTCCTCAATGCTTGGCAAAGGACCGCGGAAACGCGAAGAGTCAAGCCACGACAGGACAGACGACTCCACAACCTCGCCCTCACCGAAGCGGAGCCGCAGAGCCGAAGCCCGTCTTGCACAGAAGACCGCGCGCGAGTCGGACGCAGCGGGCGAGACATTGCTGCCCGAATCGCGTCCAACGACACCGCCTTTGCCTCTGCGTCCTAGAGTGTCCAAGTCGCGGCCGATGAAGTCATCGGCAGTTGTCATCACCACAACACCAATACCGACTCTGATCCCGCAAGGGCCGTCCGGCACATGGACCTGCGAAATGGACGGCTGCAGCCACGTCGTCTACGGCGCGGACGGATCGCATGGCCGCGCCCTGGCGGAGGAGCACTACAAAATGCATGCAATAGAGAGCCAGAGTGTGCTCGACCTGGTGTACAAAGAGGAGCGACCATACTTGCCGGTTAGCAATCTGATTCGCAGGATAAAGGAGATAGCGGCAGGACCCGAGGCGCAGAATCTGCTTGAGCAGAGCAGCGGCGGGGACGTAGAGGCTGGCGTCAAGAGGCGGTTCTGAACTCGTGGGAAATGGAGTCATTCGTAGCATATGTCAGGCGTTCGAGGCTTAGCCATCATCACTATCGAGTCCAGGTCCGAAAGGCATCTATCGATCCGCAACGCCATCAAACGTCGCCGCGCTCTAACCCTGTGCTCCGCTTCGCCCTTTGCGCCCGCCAGCCCACACGTCTGTCCCTCCCTTCGCTCGCATGCATTCACTTACGTACCCTGCCGCTGCTCCGCACCAGCCCTAATGCTCTCCTCCAACCGGTCCAGCCGCCTCGCCATCTCGTCCACTGCACGCACATTAGCAAAGCTGCCAACGCCGCACAAAGCCCCAGCTCGCACTCAACCATTCAGGGAAGAAGAGTGGAAGGAAAGAAGAGGCGACAAGGGACAAGACTCACTCCTCTCGACCATTTCGCCCGCGCCGCTCGCGAACCGCGCCTTCAAGCTCTCCAGGAGCTCGTCGAGCGCCGTCGCGAGTTCCGTCGCGGGGGCGGTAGTGTCGGCGCTTGTTATTGTTCTTCGAGCTGTGTCGTGGGGCTGTGGTGGGCGGCGGGAGGTGTCTGTGTCTGTGTCTCTGGCGGTGACGGTTGATGTGGTGGATGTCTGCAAAGCGTTAGGCACAAGAAGCGTGATGGACGTTATGTGTGAGAGTTCGGCGGTCAAGAGGTTCGACGTACGCCGTTTGCCAGACGTGGGGTCTGTATTGTGGAATTGGTAGTGGTAGATAGCATGCTCGTTTGTGCTTGGGACGTTGGCTGGGTGTTTGACATATTTTGATTGGATCACGTAGGGCTACTTTTCTTTCTTCATGGGAGTGAATGATTAGTAGAGATGCGAAGGGACATATTTCCAGGTGCGCATTAATCTCTCTCTAATTATCAGCTGGTAGCTAGTGCTCGTGCTGCAAATTCACGATATGACAACGAGAGGCCGGAAGCAACTCCGACGTATGTGCCGATCAATGTCAACTCGCACTTCGCAAGCCAGTTGGTTGCAGTGTGCAAGCGCAGAATTCTTTCGGCGTATCTACACACTTTACAGGAGCCAGCTCTGAGAATGCTCGATCACTCGCTGACGCTTGCTGTAACACGTCCGGCGTGCAGATCCCGCCTTCACGCAGCCAGTGAACTCCAACCGGCATAGATCCTTCCTCCTACCGCAAACTGGCGTATCTCTTCCGTGAGTGTCGTAAACGTGATGTTGCTAGAAGCACACGTGCTCGTTATGTAGCGTGAAATGTCATAATCTCGTAGTCGGCGTAACAGGGGAAAGACGCGCGATTTCTTCACTGGATCGCGGTTGGAGCAGTGCGTATGATGAGCTTAGATGCGAATGTGGACGTAAAACAGTCGAAGTCGTTGATGTCGAAAGCGCTAGGCTTCGACGCACGATCGCGGAGATATGAATCTGTAAGGGTCAATGAGGATTCCCACACTTGCCAGCACCACGCTCACCATTCTTGTGAGCCAGCCCGCATGTTTCGTTCATGATCTGCACGACAGCTGGCTCCGGACTGACCAGACCGGAGTGCTTCTCCTGCTGCCATTCGCGGAGAGGCGGCATCTTCTGAGAAATGGCAGCAAAGAGTCCTACGACGACTCCCAACGGCGTTGCTTCCATTTCCCTACAGAAGTCGTCGGCTGCGGCTTTCGAAATGACAGATCCTCCAGCTTTGCCCGTTTCGACTGTGTGGTAGTGCACGTCGAATTGCATGAGCTCCCACAATGAAAGAATGATCGTGGTAATCATCAGGATCACTGGCCAATTCTTGACCTTGTCGCCAGTATACACGCCAGTATACAGCTTCGAAAGATCCTGCAAGACCGCCTCGTGCGACTCACGCCAAATTTCCGAAAGCTGCTTCTTGACCGCGAAATTGACCAAGTTTGGCGCCAATGTCCTGCCAGTGAAGCGCGAATCTTGGTCAACGATCTTGCCATCGACAAAGGCAGCCCCCTCGACCATCGTGATGCGCGTCGTGAGCAGGTAAGCAACGAGCATCTTCAGAGCGTTGTACACCGGCCTATTCCTTGTCTCCAGCCAGTAACGTTGGGCGATACGCAGCATTTGATGGAGGAACGTGTCTGGCGTCCAGTTTGCATCGAGGAAGGCATCGAATTGCTCATTGAGATGGCTCTCGAGGTAATTGTGAAGCACTGAGTCTGAAATCCCATCTGCTCCAATGGCTAGGTTCGCGGTCTGTGTAGACTTATGTTCCGTCAAGCCGTCGTGCACTTCCGTCCATGACATCTCGTAAGCCTTCTGGTTTCTGACAGTGACTGTCCGCACGCGCAATGGAAGGATTACATCGTAGCCGTGCGAGATAAAAAGATCGAACTCGTCCGGATCAAGGCTTTTCAGATTGTCCATAGCAGTCCAATTCGTGAGATGGCGGCCATAGTCACTGTTGTAGTGCTTCATAAAGTAGTGGAGATCTCGGACATCCAAACGTGTACAAGGCACTGTCCATAGTCGAACATGCGACGGCTTACAGCCTTGACAAATGTCCTGAGGGTCACAGGTCTTCTTCAAGAACTTGCATCGTAAGCATGCGCCGAGCTTCCGAATCTGAGAGGCAGCCTCGCGTTTATCAAGGCTCAACGGGCCACTTCTTTTGCCTTTGCCGCCTCGTTGAGAAATAGCCGTCTTGGGTGGGGAGTGCTTGGTTATAGTGTTTCTTGTTGTTTTGGGTGGAACAAGTGATGTGTCAGGCGTTCTCGACGAGGCTGATGATGTGATGTAAGGCCCGAAAGACGAGCCCGACGCGTAACCAGACGGCATCTGCATTACCATTTCATGCATGGAATCGTGGACTAACCCGTGATGCTGTGACTCGCTCTCGAGCTGCTCAACTGCACTAGTCGGCGTGTAGATATGATTATTGTCGTAAGTTACTGATGGTGAAGCATCGAGATATGGAGAGTACGCTTGAGTAGAGATGGGATACACGATGTCGTTGCTGGTGTTGCTCAAGTCTTGGGGACTGTATGGCTGCATTTGCGACATCTGGGACGCAGCTCGAGGCACCAGATGCCAAGTGCCATCGTCTTCTGAAGATGCGACAGTCGGCGAACCGTCAGGAGATGAATTGCTCCAAGTGAATGACCCATCGCTGGAGAGCTGATGCACTGGTCTTTGCTGAAAGCTCATCAAGGCGGGTATGTGAGCCTGGGAATGTAGAGGGAAGTCATTGTGCGCGAAGTCTTGGTGCGCATTGAAAGGTGCGGACGCTGTATCTATCGGAGGTGAATGGAGCGCGCCAGTGAGCAAATGCGCTTGCTGAAGAGTCGTGGAATGCCCTTGGCCGAAAGAGCGTCCCGTGAGAGTGTCGAATGCGTTGGCGTATTCCTGATGAGCAGCTGCCTGGAACGTTGTGCTCTGAGCGGGAGTATACGTCTGTGCTGATACGTACGTCCACTCCCTGGCCGGATCGTTGGCATTGTGCATGGCCTGTGCACTAGGTCCCGATGCTGGAAGTGCTCCAGCTGCGACTGAGCTTGGCGCAAACGCGTTCGAGGGCCATTGCAGGAAGCTGTAATCGTAGATGTCCTGGCCTTCTGTGTCGAGTAGGAGAGGAGCGTCGTAGCGGAGAGGAAGCTGTCCGAGCGCAGCCATCGTGAGCACGTTTGCGAGGATGTCGTTAATTCGTCAGCATGTCGTTACTGCCGAAGCGCAAGAAGGCGCTTTCCGCTGCCGCGACCGCGCAGCCGGCAGAGGAGTGAGCGTCCGAGACCTTCGCTGTCACAGCATCAGACTCGACTGAGATGTCCTGGCCGCCAGTACGCGTCGTTGCAAAATCAAAGGTCCGAGTCATTCATAGGAGGGGTTGTGACACGAGGGACAGTCCAGCGAGTGATCGTTTCGAGTTTTAGCGCTAGATCTCCATCTACCCGATAGAGGCTCTTTTCGTCCACAAAAGCAACGATTGAACTGCTGCTATATCATGCGCATGCGATATCGAGAGATCATTTGGAGACAGGTATGTGCGCCGAGCGTCATCTCTCGTCACCTGTATGTGATGGATCTATATTTGTTGACGCATATGACACTTCACGAGCGCCTTATTAGAAGGGACGCTGGGGCTGTGCAACTCTGTGCGCCCGCCGAGCTGAGCTCGGACCACCGCGAGGACCTTCTCCATGCAGGATTGTCAGCACTTGCATTGGTTGTGATGAAAAATTGCAACAATAATGTGGTGATGTCGTCTATCCTCGAGTCATCTTCAAGCATGACATCCCGGCCCCCAGTCGCATTCATTCGAGATGCGATTCGAACAACCTCTCCAGTAGTACAGGGTATCGTACACAAATACGGAATGAAACTTCGCCTCCGCGGCAGCTGCTAGGACATCAAGTGCCCTTGGCGGCAGCTTGAAGATGCCACTGCATGACCTGCTTGAAGACGCTCTTTCCACCGGTCTCGATGACATCGCCGTGGCACGGAATAACACGATCAAAGTCCCAGCCCGCCGATTGTGGCCACGCTCTTGTTGAAGCTTTTCCGATCGCCAGAACTGATGCCGTACCACAGCAGTCTCCTCTGCCAGTTCAACGCACTCCCAGTCGTGCCTGCTAAGCCGACAAACATCTTGGTTGCGAGCCCCGTGAATGGACTCTCGTCGCTCTTGCTGTACGACTCAATCGCAGGTAGGTTGAAGAACAAGTCGGCTTCGATCAGTGTTTTGGAAGGTTTGTGGTTAAAGACGAGCTCCTTGTTCTGGTGGCCATGGACGAACGTGTGGTCGAATTCAGCGTCGAACTGCGGGTCGACGGCTTGGACGTCAAACTCCTTCTTGAAGAGGTGGTCGAACTTAATGTCTTCGCGTTTCGCCTGCTGTCGCTTCTCGGGCAGGCCTTCGGGACCAATTACTTTCGCAGTGGGATAAGCCTGTGCCCATGGTCCAATGTAGATGTGATGTTCCATGTCCTAGTATACTTAGCCACGTCCACAATCTCTTTGACCATGCTGGTACCGTTGCTGCGATGTATTTGACCTGCCCCATCTGTTCCACTGTGGCCTTGACTTCCTCCGTCAGTGCCGGCGGGCTGAACACGGCAACGCCTCCACTTTGCATCTTGACTGAACGAGCGTCAGCACGCATTCTGAGTGTGCCGCGCAGCGTCGGCATCCCCCCAACTACCCACCTAGAGTCCCTCTACCGCCAATTTTGGCCATCCCTCCTCGCTTGAACGGTACCGATAATGTCGTTATATAGTCTGTCACTTTCCTAATCACCATGACCATATCTGGGCTCGCCGGGACGAGCTTGGCATCTGCTTCTGCTGCGGTTGGCATCTTGGGAGAATCTGTATGCTCTGAGCCTCGTGTATATCACAACATGGAATGTGTGCGGTTTCCAAGTCACTTTACAAGCTGCTCGTGCCCAAATATCTGGCTCGAGCTTATCGAGCTACAATCGTCAGCGATGACGTGCGCCAATGATCTTCACATGCCCGCGAACATCTGAGAGTTTGCGACTGCGTCCATTTTCGCGATCCACTCTCCTCTGTCGACTTATTGCGCCCATGGTCTAATAGAGACTGAGATTGTCGAGACTTACATTAGAGCTATAAGAGCATTTTCTTGGAAAAAGTCAATTGAGGATAGAGCCACGCAGAGTACTTTACCACTCCCACGGACTCTCGCCGAGAGCGATACTTGCCACAATGGGGAAACCGCCATCGCTCTTCTCCTACGCCTCCACAGATACACTTGCACCGGCTCTGCGCAATTACATCCTCGCGTGTCAAGCTGCCGCATTGGAACGTCACGCCGTTTTCAAGATCGCCGTGTCCGGCGGCTCCTTGCCGAAGACTCTGGCCAAGGCGCTTCTTGCCTCTTCGGACGGCACGCCTGAGGATAGTCCTCAATTCGACAAGTGGGAGGTGTACTTTGCCGACGAGCGTGCCGTGCCCCTCGACCACGAAGACAGCAACTACAAGCTTGTGAAAGCGGAATGGATTGACCAGATTCCTGCTGAAATGGGCAAGCCGACCGTGTTCCCAATCGAAACGAAGCACCTCGACGATGTGCAGGAGCTGGCGGATTCCTACGAGCAGCTTCTGGTCAAGCAGTTTGCGGCCAAGGACAGCGTCAAGGTGCCCATTTTCGACCTCATACTGCTTGGCTGCGGACCCGACGGGCACACTTGCAGTCTCTTCCCAGGGCACGAGCTCCTTCGAGAGACGCATGGCTGGGTGCTGCCCATCAGCGACAGTCCGAAGCCGCCGAAGGCAAGGATCACGCTCAGCCTCCCTGTGGTCATCGCGGGCTTGAAGATTGCATTCGTGGCGACTGGCGAAGGAAAGCATGAGATCCTCCACAAGATCTTCGACACGGAGGAGGGCCACAGCATTCCGTGCGGAATGGTGAATGACGGCGCGGCGGAGAAGGTCAGCTGGTTCACGGACAATGCTGCGACCGAGGGCGTCAGCTTCCCGAGGAGAGGCAGCCTGTAGGATCGGCGGCAGATCTTGGATGACTTTACGACCAGATAGACTTTTCGCCGTTGCGGCGTATAGGAGCCATAGGGCGTCTAGAAGTATTCTTTCAACACCGCGATGTGTACGACGTGACCAGTCTCGATTCGTAGGGATGCTGGTAGCTGATCGTCGGCGACGCGCCACAGAATGAATGACTCGAGCATCTCGTGGAGCCACGTCTCATACACCTCATGTGACCTGAGTTGTTGCGCAATGAGACAACATGTAGGCACTTCCGTGGAGTCGAAGGCTTTCAGACGGCATATTCTTCTGCACATATCCACAAAGGGCTTGCAAAGAGCTTCGTTGTAGATGCAGTCACACGCTAGGACGACGTCAATGTCGCCGCCCAAGAGCTGAGGCAGTCGTGTTGGATCATCATGTTCCCAGTCCAATGACAATGTTGAGATGTTGTCGAGGCGATTGGCACCGAGCCTGTGATTTGGCTTGTTTCTCTGTTCACCGGCTGGCCTCGGCTTGTTGTCTTCGAGGTTCTGCCCCAGAGTCTTGAGCACATAATCCTGGTCAGTCAAGAGATAGCGCGACACGCGCGGTCCCAAAGCCAGTGCCAGTAAGCCAGATACGCCGCAACCCAGTTCGACACATGTGCTTGCAGCGTGAAGAACGCCGCAACGGAACAGAAGATTGTCTTTCTTCGCAAGCCAGTCTGCGAGGTGAGTGCTCAAGCGCCATATGACTGAGATGCCGCGTTAGTATGCGGAGCCAAGCAGAGCGTGACGTGACCGCGGCGGACACATGACTCGTCGGCGGGTGGTGAGAGGTCTACCTGCGCCCGTCGTACCCTGTGCCCGGTTGGACTTCAGCAAGCCCGGCGATTGGCGAAGCGTCACATCACTACCGGCAACGTGTACTTCTACAGTCAAGGCAGCAGGGTCAAGCATTCCCAGGTCTGGTATTGCTGTGCGGTGCGAGAAATCGACAAAGGCATCTACGCGCAGTTCAGCATATACTCTTTCGAATTGATGTACTAAACGCGACCTTCCTCAGCATCGTTGACGGACAGTATATCACCACTCGATAGAAGACGCTCCCAAGATTGTGTGTCAGGGGCCATGTGTTTGCACGTTGACCTTGCGAGGATCTTGAGCACGGTACGGATCTGGCTCGACTTCCCCAGATCAGCGGCTGCGGCCCCAGTTGCACTGGACGTCAAGCCGAGCCCCGGATTCTGTCATGCAACGTGTACAGACGGGCGGGACTGAACTGTGGCCAGCCACGCAGCCGATCGAGTCGGAACCTTTAAAAAGATAAGCGGCTCTAGTAAAGGGTTCGTCCATCAGCGCCTCGGCACGTGAGATGTGTTGAGACGCCGGCCGTCGCCTTTCTGTGTTGAGGAATGTGAGTAATCTAGCAGCTCGTGGTCATTTAAGCAACGCACAGTGCATGGAGCATAAGGAGGCGCGCCGTATGTGAGCTCGCTCAAGCTCGATACCATACTCATTCTGTAGAATTGGACAAGGTGGACTTTGATGAAAGCTGGTGACGCGTGACGTCTGTGAAGTGGCGACGTCAGAGCATTCTCCACACTTCCGTGCATGCCCCAACTCTTCACAACCAGGCTGCACAAGCTACATCTGAGCTCAAGTGATACCCCTATCGCCAACATCTGCTCGGAATCTCGCTACGGATCACTTCACAACATCGCGGCTGTCGACTGCGACTCTCATATCCTCTCACTCTACCTCGGCGGCCCTTCCGGCCGCGTCGCTTACAAGCACCGTTGAGCCTCGCGACCCAACACAACATCTAGAGTGAACAGGTGACCCAATCTTTCAGATCAACGACAATGTCGCCGCCTCACAGTCAGCAAGCTTGGTACCCTCAACCCAAGGCCTATATTCACAGACACTTCTCGGTCGATGCTCCAGATGCTAAGCCCGTCAAGGGCGAAACAATACCTCGTCGCAATGCCCGCACGCACGGAGAGCTTCAGACCACTCCGGAGGCAGGCGTCAACACCGTCTGGGACGTGGTCGTCCGAGCCTCGAAGAAATTTGGCAACGCAAAAGCGCTCGGCTACAGAACGACTGTGCGCATGCACGAGGAGGTGAAGAAGATCAAGAAAGTCGTCGATGGCAAAGAGACAACCGTGGACAAAAAGTGGAACTACTATGAGCTCAGCGAGTACACATATCTGAGCTTCATCGACTATGAACGGTTTTGCATCGAGTGCGGCTCTGCGCTCAGGAAGCTCGGTCTGGAAGCTGGCGATCGCTTGCATCTCTTCGCCGGGACAAGGTATGTCGACAACGACGTTGTAGAGCATCACTAATATTGCTCGCAGTCCATTCTGGCTTGCAATGGCACACGGTAGGAGCTCACGGTCCGGATGCCGCAGTTGGCACTGACATATCACAGGGGCGCTATCGCAGTCTATGTCTATAGTGACTGCTTACGACACGCTTGGCATCGATGGGCTGCGCGTTTCGTTGCAGCAGACGAAAGCCAAGGCGATGTTCCTGGACGCTCATTTGCTGCCCAAGCTGGACAAGCCATTGGCAGATGCCAAGGATCTGGCTCACCTCATTTACAACGATGTCGGTCAGGAGGCCAATCAGAAGGACATCGATGACCTGAGAGCGAAACACCCCCACATCACGATCCACAGCCTCAGCGAATTTAGAAAGCTTGGTCAAGAAAACAAACTTGAACCTGTCGCCCCGTCGCGAGACGACCTTGCTTGTATCATGTTCACATCCGGATCGACCGGCACGCCGAAGGGTGTCTTGTTGAAACACAAGAACGTGATAGCAGCCAGTATGTATAGCGCTCTCGGCTTCAAGATTGGAATTAACCTCATTTAGTCGCTGGACTTCATCCAGTCGTGGGACCCTTTATTGGCCCGGGGGACGGCTTACTGACATATCTACCACTTGCGCATATCCTCGAGTTCGCTTTCGAGAATGCTTGTCTGTTCTGGGGTGGCACCATGGGTTACGGCAATCCGAAGACCTTGACTGACGCCTCGGTACGCAATTGCAAGGGCGACATTGCAGAGTTCAAGCCAACGATTCTGGTCGGTGTCCCACAAGTTTGGGAGACCGTAAAGAAGGGGATCATTGCAAAGGTCAATGGCAGTGGCCATATCGTCAAGAACATGTTCTGGGCTTCAATGAGTGCCAAGAGTATGCTTCTCGGGTCTGGCCTCCCAGGATCCGTTATCGGCGCCGGCGTGCTAGACTCAATTGTGTTCAACAAGATTAAGGCGGCGACTGGTGGAAGACTCCGTATAGCAATGAACGGTGGTGGCAGCGTGTCGAAAGATACGCAGCGCTTCATCTCGTTTGCTCTTTGCCCCATGATCATCGGATACGGGCTCACAGAAACCGTTGGGTGAGTTACATTCTGTTGTCTCTTGCAGCGCTGACGCTTTCAGGATGGGCACGATCATGGCACCAGAAGCATGGAACGATCACTCCGTCGGCGAAATCCAGCCTTGCGTCGAGATTAAACTGGTCGACTACCCTGAAGCCGGCTACTTCTCCGCGAATAGCCCACCGCAAGGCGAAATCTACATCCGTGGTGACTGCGTCACCGAAGGCTATCTTGACCTTCCAAAGGAGAACGCCGAGGCGTTCACGGAAGACCACTGGTTCAAGACCGGCGACATTGGCGAGTTTGACAGCAAAGGCCAGCTGTGCATCATCGACAGGAAGAAGAATCTCGTCAAGATGAGCCACGGCGAGTACATTGCGCTCGAGAAGCTCGAGAGCGTCTACAGGAGTGCGACGGTCGTCGGAAACATCATGGTCCACGCCGACAGCCAGCGCATGAAGCCCATCGCCGTCATCGTCCCCGTCGAGGCGGCGCTGAAGAAGCTCGCGGCCGCTCATGGCATTCAAGGCAGCAACATGGAGGAGATCATCCAAAATGACCACATACAACCGGTTGTACTCAAGGAGCTACAAGATGCAGGCAAGAAAGGCGGCCTGAGTGGCATCGAGATCATCGATGGAGTCGTCTTGGCGGATGAGGAGTGGACGCCGGCGAATGTAAGTCGCTTTGCTGCGTTTTCAGCACATTCTTGCGAGGCTAACACTGTCAGGGCATGACCACATCCGCGCAGAAGTTGAATCGCAAGACGATTCAGGAGAAATACAAGAAGGAGATTGCGAAAGTCTCAAAGGAGAGCTCGAGCTAATTGATGATCTTTTCGGCCTGGAGTTGCAGGACAATTGTGTCTGCGTAATGGTGGGATTGCTGAGCGTGGAACTTTTCAGGGGATTTGGGACTTTATAGTGCACAATAGGTAGTCTCGTCAGGTACTGATATGCGAATGTCTTGCCGACTGATGTGTTTCAATGAGATGATACGATTGCCTCCTTCTCTGTACAGCTCACCGATTGAGTAATGAAAGTAAATCTCGTTGGTGCCATGCAGCAACTCTCATGATCAATGCTGTAGCCATGACCTTCTCGCCATCCCGACGAGCTGCAATCATGCTCTATACTCCATCCCGGATTTGTACTCCTCAGTCGCTGGACTCGTCTCCGAGATCCGCGCTCTGCCCGTCCGACTCCGCTTCCAAAACTTCAGGTTGAACTTGCTTCTCCGCTTGCGAACCTCCGACCGATCTCTGGCACTCGCGGCAGAGGCGGGTGAGGGTGGGCCCTGCGAGCTTGCTTGCATTTCTCTGCCCTGCTCATGCTCGAGGGATCTCGTCGAGATCGAGGCGGCCGGCGGCTTGACTTTTGCAGCCTTGTCCATTTGACCGTCTGGCGCTTCACGCTTTGCAGCATCGGGTGAGCTCGGCGGCGACATGCTGTGCGACTTGCTCGGCTGGAAGTTTTCCTGCACGCCGCCACCGTCCGCGACCTCGGGAGATAGTGGTTCAAACGGCGGAGAGATGGGAGGGTCATCGAATGTCCCGTCGAGCAGGCCCGGAGGCGGTAGCTCACGCACTGCCAGAGAGCCCCGGCGTGGGCTTAAGTTCTCGGCGATCGCCTCGGTATTGTCCAATTCGGGAGACAATGGCGGGCTTGCTGCCGAGGCTGCGCCATCGAGATTATCGCGGCCGCCAGTGGTGATAGACGTCCGTCGGCCTCCGGATGGAGGTGTTCGTGGCGACGCGCGAGACCGACTGCCAGAAGACCTCTTCGATCCAGTCCCAAAAGCATTTGGCAGTACAGTCGGACCGAGTGAAGACCTTCGACCTTCTTGCGTTCCCGACATGCCGAGAACTTGCATCGCGGTTCCCGCAGAGCCTTTGCGCGAGGTCGGCGACGACACTGATATCTTGGAAGCACTCGTGATTTCGCCCACTTCGGGCGTTGGGTCTGAGCGGTGGACGTCTCGAGCCTGTCCGCTGACGGGCGTATGCTCAGATTGTGATGCCAGTCTCGCTTGCTCCTGCCGTATCTTGTCCTGCCAGATCTGCTTGTTGGTGTCAAGCTCGTGTATGGCAAAGTGCATTTGCGGCAAGATCTTCTCTAAGCCGCCGAACAACGGCCCAGCAAAGAATTGCATAAAGCCAATCTGTGATTCACCCATCTTGACGATGTCGTTGAGCACAGGCGGGCCACCGAAGAGGGATGTGGGTAGTCCAAGCTCTTTCTCCATGTTTCCCTGGTTTGCGAACTCGTCTGTCAGTATTTGCGCCCATCTCGTCGCGACATTGAATTTTCGAGCCTAGCACGTTAGCACCAGGATGCCATAGAATTGGCCGGCGGACTCACTACGTTGCAAATGTCGGCGCCCTTGATCAGCAGACAACACAGCAGCTCACGACGTTCTTGGACGTGCTTCTCGTCGAATATCGACGCAGGATCGCGAGATGCCACGATTTCATCGAGGGCTGCGAGTTTTGACATGTACTGATTGTGATGGCTCATGTCCGTTGCCAGAATTATGTTAATCATGAGCTTCCGGCACGCCTTATCAGCCGCCACAGCGGCCCAGTACCTCCGCAGAATCTGAGAGTATGCAGCGCAATGGAACGATTCCAGAATAGATCGGTCGTTATACAGGAGGGCAAGGGGCGCGCCCATCGTCTCCAGGAATAGGTTGTTGACGCCTGGATGGCCAACATCGTGACCGAGAGCTGAGACGATGAGTGAGAAAGTATGTATCGGCTGCAAGACCTGCCCAAGACATGTGGAAGGAGGATCGCTTATTGCATCGCCGTGCATCACAGGTGGAAGAGCTCGAATCTGAAGCAGGAAGTAGAAGACGGCTTGCAAGACGTCACAAGCGTGTCGAAAATTGTGATACTTGACGAAGAAGTTGTAGGCTTTGCGTGTGGCGAGAAGAAACGTAAGAAGTTGCTCTGCGAAGGCGTAAGTACCAATGGGAGCGCTGGAGGAGCAAGAGTCTTGCCTTGAGAGAGATGCCACTGCTGCAAGTCTGGCAAAGCAAGAGTATGCTGGAATATGAGCAATGCCGCGTACAGTAATTCATCGTCATTGAAGTCGTGGGCAGAGAATGCCCATGTGCCAATGGCTCTTGTGACGACATCCTTGCGGTCATCGGGTATACTGAAATCCCTGCAAAAGCAATTAGCTGGCTTGATTTGGCACGGCTCCGATGAAAAGCGTACGCAGCGTTGAGCTTGTCCACGTGCTCCGGGTTGCATATGCTATCCATCAAATTAGAGACCATCGCCTCTCGCAAGTACGCATATGGCCGCTCCTCGTGCAATTCCGAGCCACGTGGAGTTTCTCCGCCGTTCGGAGAACATTGGTTCGTCTTTGTGAATTGTTGCATGGGTGCGATAAGCATGCGAGACCAGTCCTTGGACGTGGTCGCTTGTTATGGGAGCATGGAGCACTTCCACTGCTCCGGCGTCGAAGTAGGGTCTGGTCTGGGAGAAGCTGCGCTTTCTGCTGACCGCAGATGGCGATTCCTGCGCGATCAGGTCGTACGCGGTAGCTTCGTCGCAGCTATCGAGGACCGCCACGGTTAAGATGAGGTCTGCCATGCGCTGAGAGCGGATCTCGACACATAGTTGTCGAAATTCATCGATGCCGGGCTGCGCTTCAATAGCCTTCTCCTGCGCCGCGCCGGTATTGTTGTCGGATGATGCACACTCAACGTGAGCAATTACAATCAACGGCCTATCATCCGGTGCCGTGGGTTTGTAGGACGTGACTCGGCCGAGACATGATTCTTTGCTTGAGCATACATGGACTAGGCGATGGTTAGCAGGGTCTCACGTGCCCACTCACACGGCTTTGACTGACCTGCAGGGAATACCGCCAATAGAGCGTCAAGGGTGCTCGCATATGGTGATGCCTCGCTGCCTGCCGATGACGCATTCCAGTTCGGCACCTTGAACGCTGGCGAGTCTTTCTCCACGACCTGATCGGAGTGCGCCCGTCGATCGAAGTAGACAATCTCGCAGTCCTCGAAGTCCATCGCCAGCATTCAACACGCTGCTATTCGGAGTCAACGGCTTTCGTAGCTCTCGCGCCTGCAGCGCCTAGCGCACGGGACATCTGGAGCCGCCAGACAGCGAAGTAGCGTGCTGTATTCTCGTTGCAAGCGCAGACTCGAGGGATTGCACGAATCCACGGGCAGACTACGGTGCACAACTTCGGAAGAGACCCGGCGAAATGCCGTTGACTATGTCTTGTTTCAAGTCGCGCTGGGATGGCCACTTCGTGAGAATGCCGCGAACCTGTATATCCTAGTGTGTCGTCTGATACGAGGACGATGGAGGAGAGATGAATGTGGTTGGTAGTGTCGCGTCGCACGACGATTCAAAGTACCGATGAGGCCGAATATGAGTCGTGCCAGATGCGCGCGGACACGCGATGCGATGTGAAGCCGAGGAAGACGATTGGAGGCGTGATGAGATGCGCAAACACGGAGGATTTCTCGCAGTCGAGTGACGGATTGCTCACAGTAAGCCACAGCTCACGTCAATCCTTCTCGAAGGCCGCATGGAAGGCCTTGGCAAGCGCCAATCAAGGGACGCGCCGAACTTCGAGTTTTTGGATTTGAATCACATCTACGACATGCCTTGCACCGTCTTCTCTGTGTGTGCACCGCAGCACCTCAGAGCATGCCGGTCAAGACCCCTGTTCGTAGTTGCTGCGGTCAGTGCTGCTGCCGGCGCTGGATTGACAACAGCGTACTTTGCATCGAGAAGAAATGCTCAACCGCAAGCTTCGCCAACCACATTAGCCGCTCCGCTCGCGCCTTCCAGAACGACACCGCCGCCACCCTCTCCTCTCCCGCCTTCTACTGCGATCACTGCCTTAGGCTCAGGCGCTCCGGTCGATCCAGTCGGCCTCTTCAAGTATGGCTTCCCCGGACCAGTGGCAGATCTACGGCCAGCAGGATCCCTAGTCTCTTCATTCGACCGTCGCACGCGAAATCCGTTCTGGGTCGCGGAGCACATCACACCTTTATCTTTAGCTTCGGGCATGGCGGACCGGAAACACAGTGTTTTCGTGGAGGATGTGACCGTTCCTGAGCCTTTTCGCGCGAAGCTCAAGGACTACTTCCGTAGCGGCTACGACAGAGGCCACCAAGTGCCTGCCGCAGACGCGAAATGGAGCCAAGCCGCCATGGACGCTACATTCGCTTTGACGAACATGTGTCCGCAGGTCGGTGATGGTTTCAACAGGGACTACTGGGCGCATTTCGAGGATTTCTGCCGACGCCTGACCCATACATATCCGAGCGTACGCATAGTCACCGGCCCATTGTACTTGCCCAAGCGCGACAGTGACGGGAAGTGGCGCGTCAGCTACGAGGTCATTGGCAGTCCGCCAAATGTGGCCGTCCCAACGCACTTCTACAAGGTCATCTATGGCGAAGATGGTCGCCCAGGCGGAAACGTCGCGCTTGGGGCGTTCGTGCTGCCAAATGCTGTCATCGACAATGCGAAGCCGTTGCGAGAGTTCGAGGTACCCTTGGAGATCGTCGAGCGTGCAGCTGGACTGGAATTCGCCTCGAAACTCCCGACGGAGCGGAGGCGAAGGCTGTGCCAGGAGGTGGATTGCTCAATCATCGTCAAGGACTACAGTTCGAGGCAACAAAGCTTCGTAAACAAGCCTCAAAAGCCTCGCCTTTGAAGCTCTGACTTGCCAACGCCAATGTGATGCTTGGCAGTCTAGTGTGGCTCTGCTACTGCTACCCAACAGCACTGGCGAGAACTGGCTTCTCGCGGATGCAGCGTACGCAGCCATGCTGCGTCAAGGCAGTGAACTGTTCTGTCTCAAGGAAGGAGTAGCTGGCTGCCCATGTGCAAAGTGGATTTGCAGGGCCGTACTACTGGCTCACCAGCGAAAGTCTTGCTGGCCGCCCAGCAACGTGATGATCCTGTCGGGCGATGTCTGCCGCTGCACTCGGGCTTGAAATCTCTCAATGCCATGAGATGTCAGCTTGAGAGCGACGACTTGTAGAGGAAGTCGTGTATGAAAATTATGATCTTGACGATATTGAAATAATAAGCAAGGCTCTTAGGTCCTGAAAGAATCTATGTACTTCTACATGGCTGCATGCTTTCGCTATGTGCCAGCACGCGCCTTGTTCTGTGCATCTCTATCTGGGTGCTTCGTGATCGTGATCGCGTCGCAAGCAAGATCCTCTAATCAACGTCGTCGCTACCAGCTGGCAAGTTGCCTCGACCTGTCGAATCCTCCCCTCAGCTGTGTGCCAGGCTTGACGACCTTGCCTTGCAGGACAGTGTACCTCACCACATTCTCGCAGTCCTCAGGCCGTATCCTCGCCAACCATATGCATTGAGCTGCCTCCTTCGACCCGGAAGCTGCACCATCGTTCGCGATCCCATCGGCATCCGCACGTCGGTACACAAGCATGTTGGCGCTGTACTTGTGCCCACCGACGTGCGAGATGAAGTAGATGCCGACTCCGCCCGGCCTCTCATCATGCAGATCACGGTAAAGCCCGAGAGGCTGCAGATGGCGCTCGAGTTCTTTGCGTAGAAGAGGTGCCGACTGGCCGCAGCGTGCGTCGCGAGTCTTCTGGGAACAGAGCAGGATCAAGTATTTGTGAGGACAGGGACGTGCTTTCAGTATCGAAGTCGAGTCGGCCTGTGGATGCTGCGCTGAGGCTATCGATGTCGGCAGCGGTTCTGTGTCCCCGATGATGAGGGTCGATCGGTTCGTGGGCGCTGTATCGATGTGCTCCGTGATCAGCTCGTGGACGTTCGAAGGCGACACATTATCTATGATGCTGAAGGCGGGCAGCAGCAGGACAAGGCTTGTGCCATCCACATGTCCCGGTTTCTCGTCTGGCACCGGCATGTTGGAAGCGGATAGCATCAGTCTCTGGAGCAGTTAGCGCTTGCATGCACTGTTGTGGTGTGCAATGTCATACACCAGATGCAGTGACTTTCCCCTTCTCCACAGCCTCCATGATGCTGCCCTTCTCATCGGCAACATCACGGACCCAGTCTGTCTTGCCGGTCGCCACGATGAGATGCCTGTCCCAGCCTTTGATCTCGCCATACAACTTGTCCTCTTCGTCTATGCTGAACTTTGACGGGTAGTGTATGGTGCACGTCTCGCAATCATGCAAGCACTCTTCCCCGTCTGCTTCTGCCGTCGTTTTGGTGAACAGCTCATTGATTGATGCTTTGCGAAAGTCGTCATCGGACGCACTTTTCGTCTTTCCATTAATCTTTTGCATGAATTTCTTCATTTTTGCGTCGTCGGGCAAGGGGGACACGGGCAGGGAGCGCGATTAAGACGAGGACGAGTGATGAGGTCAGATCGTGTCACCGTCGTCGCGCGATTGGCCAAGTGCTGATGGAACAGACAGCAACGTTCAGAGGAACAATAGAGGGCAGCATTGAGAAGCATGCACGCGAGGGGACGGCCATGTTTTTATAGGTAATTTAGGGTATGATTGCCTCGAGATCGGGCATCGGTTTTGTGCCCTCGGGGAATCGGCCTCGGATTTGCTGCTTGAGATGTGTTTAGGTTGCACTCCGACCTCATTTCTTGGGCTTCATTGCGCATCACCCATCGTTCCCTACGCCGGACTCGCCATGGACTTGCCGCACATCGAAGAGGCGTAAAGGCTCGCGACGCAGCAGCCTACAGCATGCGCCGCATCACAATCCCATTCTTCCGCATCTGGTACTCCGGCACATTCACATCCCTGTTCATCATCCTGCTGTGCCTGCTGGCCGTGACGCCCGCCGACCACATCTACCAGACCCTTTCCAACGACAAACTCGGAAATGTCTTCGTCGTAGGAGCAACTTACTTCGTCACCGGTGTCGTTGCTCTCTTCATATACGCCAGCCGACTGTACACGAACCGAGCCGTCCTTGCCGCCATACCCAAGTCCTATCTGCCTATCGAGGTTGATGATGTGGCCAAGAAAGTGCGCAGAGCCATTGTCAAGAACAGAGTCAGGAGCGCGATAGTGGCCTGGGATTCGCGACCTCGAGACTTGCGGCCAGAGATCAAACGAAGGGACGAATTGTACAGGCAGGGGTCTACTCCTGCGGTGGAAGCACAGCAGAAGGAAATTGGCAAATGCACGGTTATACCAGTCCTCCCGGAGCAGCCGCCATGGGGCATGATCATACACCCCGGCTGGTCTTCACCCGCTACCGACGACTTCCCAGACCTTCAATTCGAGGTCGTGATTGCGGAGCTGCCCAACTTGATCGAGGCGAAGGCGGTGTCTTTGGCGCCGTCGGATCCTACATACCATTTCTTTGCAGACCTGCAGGACATGGGTCCTATGCCTCCTGACCCACGAGCTGTGGCTCTCCTGCAACGCGGTGCGGCGATGGGTCTGCGACAGTATCTCAACCACTTGCAAGAGCTCGAAGTAATTGATCCACCGGAGCTGGCAAGCTCGTTTTTAGTTTCATACGAATACGCCCGGTTCTCAACAGATTCCTTGACCGATCTGGAATTTCGCCAGCTCATGGCACTCTTCTCCGACCTCTTGATTGGCATTTCCAAATTCGACCCAAAGATGTTGAAATATGCAGATGCCGCAAGCACGTGGAGCGAATCTTCTTTGACGGGCTCGGTCGTCAGACCCTCTGGATCATATCGTCCGGGAAATAGCCCTTCGCAGAGGTCTAGGTCCTCAGCGTCGATGCGGTCCACTGATTCAGTCATCCGACATGGTCCCGCGGGCATGGGCTGAGCACGTTTCGGACAGTGCAAGCCGCATTTGCAGCATGTATTTAAGGATTCGACCCCGATTCAAGGCATCAAGCCATGGTTGCGACGACAAAGAACCGCGTCGTCGAGATTAGAAGTGACCGGAGGCATCGTGCGACAACTACAGGCATCGATTTCTTGAGGACTCTTGAGCTGAGACGCAGGCTCCTCAGCGACGCTCTGTTGATGGCTGCCTTACTCGCTCTCGATGCAAGAGACTGGAATCAGAGGTGTGTGCATCGCCATGCGTCGCATCGCCGAGGCTGACAAGCGGGAGTGGAAGAATAAGAGAAATGTCGATATGTGGGAGGAGAGCAAGAGTCCGAGAGTGAGGCAAGTAGACGTCTTTGAGTATCATGCTTCGATACTTTGAATCGCTCAATTTCCTGTATCTTGAACTCACTTCCGTCGTCTGCAAGTTCAGATACTATTTCCTGTGGCGTGTCTCTGTTCGAACGCATTAGAAGCCTTTCCGTAAAATGTGAAGCGCGTCACTGTCAACAATCAACATCACAGATGTCATTGCCCCATCCAAGTCGCCACGCACACGCAAAGTCCCAGCTCACGGATCCGGCAAACATGAGCATCGGGCAGTGGGCAAGCGCGTCTATCGCGAAGTTGCTTGGGCATCGTGCTGATGAGCGGAGTCCGGTGCTGCGCGCTCCAGTACTGCCTTCACTACGAATCTTGAGGACTGACGCACTAGACTCTCTATCTCAGGAAGCGAGCCATGCTGGCAGCTCCCCTATCGAGAAAGTGTCGATTGCCAAACCGCTCGAAGATGACAGCAATCCAGGGCTCGATAGCCGCATCCCGCTTGTATCGTCTGGAACTGCTGAGCGTAGTCTACTTAGCACTTTGTTGGTGCCTGTCGAAACCCGCGTACGCAGCGAGCCAACAGATTACAAGTCACACGTGCCAGCCGTTTCACTGGCATTGGTCGAGAACGTGGAGCGCGCACTCAGGAGAAGATCTGACGCTCTGCTTCAGCCCGGATTAGAGCCATCACAAACCGATGCCGAGCCCCAGCAGACGCAGGACGAAGGTCATCGCGGACTCCACGACGCGGCCACGCTTGCGAGCTTTACCAGTCCAAGACTTTCAGATGATGGCGCCTCGCCACAAGATCCGCAGGGAACTTCCTATGAGCCATCGTCTGTGGCTAGTGTCAAGAGCGCGTCAACACCAAGCAAACAGCTGTCCCAGGAGCTGGAAGATGCAATGCGAGTGGACAAGGAGTTCGAGATGCGGCAGTACGCAAGGATCAGGGCGCTCGCAGCTGCTTACAAAGCCCAAGGACGATTGCCGTCGCACTCAGAGAATGAAGATGAGGAGCAATCCGTTGCAGGCGCCGGCGGTATCGCAAAATCTACTGCCGTGCCGATTGGCCCAAGAGCCTGGCTCGAAGAACAAGCAAGATACAGTGTCGGAAAACCTGTCATATATCAGCATCGTGCCAGGCAATCTCCAGTGGTGGCTATCGAGCAGCATCACGTTGAGATACGCAGCGATACGAATATACAGAGTCCAGCACAAGCCACTCCGAATGACCTAGCAAAGACAACCGAGTCCGAGGCAGATATTGCCGTGACAAACACAAAACAATGGAATGGCATGCAGCTGCAGACGACCGGCACCCAGACATCGCACAAGGCACAAACGTTTTCGCCTTGAGCGGTCAAGGTCTTCTGCCGTCTATCGAAGCTGAGGGCGCAATTATTCGCGTACAAGCCGAAAAACATGCTGAGCATGAAGAAGAAGTTCAACAGTGGCTGGAGTCGACAGGATTCTACAATGAGGGATACCGTCGTCGCACGTTACAGCGCCAGCAGAGCCATATGGAATTGCAGAAGCGCAAATTAGCCATAGAAGAAGAGCAGCTGCGAGATGGAAAGACCGCGGGAAGCGGCGGACGGTCGGTCGCTGAGTTTCCTTTGCTGGTAAATGACGAAGCCATGCGATACACCTCGAACGCAGCCAAGATTGAGTCTTTGCAGCAGCTTTCACGTCGCTTGGAATTGGAGAACGCTCTGGACGGCAGCCGAGACCATGTCAACGGCGTCGATATTGTTTCGCGCGACCTGGATAAACGTGACGCGAGACGAGAGCTTGTCCACATGCCATCTACCGACCGTAATCGCGACATGCAAGACTACTCAGATGATAGTATGGACTCACGGCGTTCAGTCAAACGCCGTCGCACAGATACATACGATCGCCCTCGTATTCACGTCAAGCCAGCCATCCATCGGGACGGTGGCGCGTCGGCTTGGTGGCACCGCGCAGCGGATGACCGGGAAGTGCCAGCTCAACATGCAGAACGCTCGAGGCAAAAGAGATATGCGGACGATCCTCTGCAAACGCCATCTGTCAATGAATACGATCATCATTTCAAATGCCATACGAATGACGGGTCTTTTCAAGGTGTCAAGCACGCATCTCGCAAGCCAAGTCAAGCACAGTCAACCGGTCCGTCTCGACCATTGGCAGATCGAATCTCCTGGCCGTCTCGTGTTGCGGATGACGACGAACGGCGTCGAGCTACAGCTGAAGCCCGGCCCTCTCATCCAAGCAGTAGGTCACGTGTTTCCACGGTTGCTACAGACTTATGCAAGCAGACAGCAGTGAAGCGTATTACACGGTGCTCGTGAGTGAGGCGCAAGCTGCAGATGTGCTCGAAAGTCCCTCACGGTGGCTCTGGGTTGGTCGCAATGACCCAGCACTAGCCGACGTCTTCGGATGCCGATCCCAGGTCGAAGTAATTTTCATCGTGAGCACACTCAACATCGTGGCGGGCTTCGTGAGTCAGATGAGGAGACAATCGTGCAGGACTGATGGCTCCACTAGGCCACCTTGAAAAGACTTTCGAATCTCACGCAGGGATCAGGCCCAAAATATGCCTCACAGACGGCACCAGAGTTCATCCTTCGTTGGCAGGCGAAGACGTCTATCCATCTCACCAGGTTTCGTCGCACGCCTGAGGAAGTGCGTCACGGAGAGGCACTCGATCCGCAGCTAGGGCAATACATCTGTGGAGTGCTGCTCATGACAAGCACGAGTCTGAAGTAGGAGCTGAGATGTCGCTAGCGACGCTGCATCTACTTAGGTCCAGGAAACGAGGGGAGTGGTTGACCTTCGAAGACGAAGTGATGTCTCGAGGCGCACAGGCACAAATGCCAAGCTTTGACGTCACTTCATGTCATTCTTTCATTGCGCGGTAAATAATTTGGCTCTTACAACGTACAATTACATGGGAGCATTCCAAGGCCTTAGAACGCAAACGCTGTACTTTGCCATGATATCGAAGGGTCGGGAAGTACTAGGTACAGTGCACACAACCTGAAGCCTCCCGGCTCAGAGTGTGCTTCGTCGCATTAGTCTACACAACTCTCAAGATCA
This sequence comes from Persea americana, assembly GCA_029852735.1. Classification (NCBI taxonomy): domain Eukaryota; kingdom Viridiplantae; phylum Streptophyta; class Magnoliopsida; order Laurales; family Lauraceae; genus Persea; species Persea americana. The sequence continues at coordinate 7,936 of JAQQXO010000246.1, read as the reverse complement.
TCCTCGTTTGCAATCGATCATATTGGCGACGCGCTTTGCGCCGATAGCGCGCGCGATGACCAACGGTCGGGTCATGGAGGGCGTGCTAGGTATGTAGCGCATCCCACTCAATTCCACATACCTAACATTCTCAGGCATCAACAAACCCGCCGGCCTCTCTTCAGCACAAGTCCTCCGCGATCTACAGACACACTTTGGTCCTTCCAAACTGTTCAGCGAGGCTCTTCGTGTGCAGACTGAGAAGCTGAACCACGAGTCCAAACACCAATGGAAGCGCCGCTCGCGAGGCAAGAAGGAAGGTCCGAAGGTCAAGATAGGCCATGGCGGCACGCTCGACCCGCTCGCGACAGGCGTGCTCATCGCCGGCATCGGCGCCGGCACGAAAGATCTTGGTCGGTTCCTCGAGTGCACAAAGACGTACGAGGCGGTCGTGCTTTTCGGTGTTGCGACGGACTCGTATGATCGACTGGGCAAGGTGATAGGACGCAAACCATATACGCATGTGACGCGGGAAGCTGTCGAGAAAGCGTTGGAAAAGTTCAGAGGCAAGACCATGCAACGTCCGCCGATCTTCTCGGCGCTCAAGATGGATGGGAAGAAGTTGTATGAGTATGCCCGAGAAGGAAAGGCGCCGCCGAGGGAAATCGTCGAGAGACCGGTGGAGGTGCTTGAACTTGAGCTTGTGGAATGGATGGAACCCGGCTCGCACCCTCATTCATGGCCGAAGGAGGAGGCTCCTGAGCAAGAGAAGGAAGCCGCGGAGCTGCTGCTCAGTCTTGATGCTCCACCTTCGCCCAAGGCCCAGCAGCGTCCCCCAGACCCATCAGAAGCACGGAAAAGATCACGGAGCCCGGACGATGGCGTCACGGACACGCCGGCCGCTAAGAAGTTGAGGGATGAGGCTGCGGATACCCTGACAATGTTTGGTGCGCTCGACCCTCCGTTGGCTGGTGATCAGGAACAAGGCGAGGCCGGTCCGCCAGCAGCAAAAATTCGCATGACAGTCACATCCGGGTTCTATGTTCGATCGCTTTGCCACGATCTCGGTGCTGCAGTAGACTCTCTTGCGCTGATGGCCGAACTGGAGCGGAGTAGGCAAGGAGATTTCGAGCTTGGACGCAATGTGCTCGCTTATGCCGATCTTGAGCACGGCGAAGACGTTTGGGGCCCACAAGTCGAGCGCATGCTCGATGACTGGAACAAGCCGGCCAGCAAGGACGAGGACGTTGCCAAGGAGGCTACCGTGACGTGATGTTCCCATATCTTGCGCCAAAATTGGTGGTTGATTCGAACATTCATGCCATTCATGAACAACGCCAACACAAAGTAGCTAGAAGCCGTCTTCCGGTCACACAAAAGCTACCTGCTCTTCTGGCGCCACGGGAACGACGACTTTTGCGATCTCTGGCCGAGGCTTGCTCTCGTAGCTTATGAAGACAAAGGACGATACCACCGCGCATGCGCCGATCCAATACAGCGGTGTGGAATAGTGAGAGTCCAGCACCATCTGCCCGATTAGTGACAATGGTATTGTCAAGCTCAGGCCGACTGTGACGATCAATGGCGAGGTGAGGAGCATGGCATATGCCCAGCATATGTCCGAGATGAGGGATGCCAGAGCGTTGAACAGGATGATCAGAAAGATCCGAGGTGTAGGTGGAAGCTGGAAGGTTTCAACGCCGGTGAAGTGAAGGAGGAAGAAGCCTGGCCACAAGAAGACGATGTTGATAAGGCCAACGAAGCCGAAGAAGAGAGGCATATTGATTCGGCTTTCGACCCCGACCACCTTCGACAAGCCTACAGCGTAGACGCCATAGAGAATCGCGCTGACCAGCGCCATAGCATCGCCGACAGCAATCTCGCCAGGTGATTTGTATGGAAAAGAGCCTCGATTGCTCTCTTTGCCGGACACGTCCACCGACGATATCATCATAACCCCAGCTAGCGAGGCCAAGACTCCGAGCAGTTTCCTTACATTAAACTTCTCAACCTTGAAGAGCGCGCCGAACAGGAGGGTGAAGACGCTACTCGTGGAGGTGAGGATAACCGAGCTGGCGACTGTAGTGTACTGTAGACATGCGGCCGTGAGGTAGTTGGCCACGAACCAGAGAAAGCAGAAGCGAAATGCCAAGCGTGACGTCTCCTTTAGTGTCAAGGGCTGAACAACGATATACCCTGGAGCGTCTATTCCTAGTGATCCCTCCTCTCCGTCTATGTAGAGAGGTGGCGCAACTGGTCCGGTCTCTCCGTCTGCAAACTCATCTGTGAATCGTTCGATCTCATGAGAATGTCGGGGTGTTGGGACCGTTGAGCTTGGACCGGCAAGCCAATTCCGGAGTCTAGTGACATAGAAGCGGCGAAGTAGTATCGGCGGCAAGGAGACAATGAAGATCGCCGTGTTGACGTATGTGATCAGGTATGGCTTCGAGAAGGTATCGTCGGCGAAGATTGACTGGCGCACTCGGTCAGCACATGTCAGACATGAGAAGCAAGCAACATACGCTTGCCAGGAACCCAGACGCAGTCCACAGAAACACGGTGACGAGGAGCAGGGAGAGACCGAGCAATTTCCGCAGTGTCCTGTTCTTCGCGAGGATGGGTGTCGCGATCATGACCGGGGCGGCATCTTGTGCCGTAGCTGGAGTCGCGGTATCGTCGCGGTACGCGGTGCTCATTGCGAAACTTAGGGAAGAACCAGATTGCGCGCGAACCTTTCGCAAGCACTCCAGCTCCCGTCCTCGGCACTCTCATCAGCAAGGGAATGTCAACGTAGCTCAACGTAGACGCATTGCAATTTCATCGATGATTCAGCATGTGAGTCTTATCTCGAGATGGTGTCGTGCTTTCAGATGCCCGATTCGGCAAGAGAATGGAAGGATCCCAGCAGAACATCAAAGTCGCAGTACGACCATCGTGTGTTATATATCGCATAAAAGCATGACGGCCCATCATGTCGTGATCATCCTGCTCGCATGAGGCATATTCGAGGGCGCAGTCCTGCAAGGCATGAATAAAAAGCCGCAGTGGCAAGCATAAAATCGCGCCATTTGGGACAGCACGTGCTCCCCTGTTCATTTGATCGCGGATAACCCATGGAGACGCAGCTTTCTGGTCACAGAGTTTGCGGAAATTACCAGCTTTACTTATATACCTATGATGGGTACTGCCCCAATGCTCCTGACGCCAGTGCGAAGTGGTATAGGGAAAATATAGCGCAAGCAGGGTCGCGAATGTAATGCTGATGTTGTCCGAGATGACAGTGCCTCAACAGGCACAACCGTCCCTCTCTCGTTGAAAATCGATGGGTATCACAGTAGGGAACTCGTCCCCAAAGTCCGTCTGATCCTCCTGCGCGAGTGCTTGTCGTGCGATGACTAGAAGATAGTAAGCTTCACTATCGCGCATGGGCCAATTTTAGAGGTAGTCAGACCTTCGAACGCTTGCTCCACGTTCAGCGCCTCCTTAGCGCTCGTCTCGAAGTACGGAATCTCGCCTTTCGAATTGCAGAATGCCTTTGCTCGTTTTGTGCTGACCTGCAATGACTAGATGAGCTTGCGCCACTTCCATGCTTGTAACGACAGTCATACCATGCGCTTACTATCGTCCACGTCGACTTTGTTGCCCAAGACCACCTGGATCTCATCAGCACTTCTGTCATAAGGCGATCGTCAAGTGTAATCACAAATGGAAAGTTCTCCGGATCCATTGGACTCGCTTGGATCAAGAACTCGTCTCTCCAGCTGTCCAGCGTGTCGAAGCTCTTGCTGTTCGTCACATCGAAGCAGAGAACGCAGCAGTCCGCTCCTCGGTAGAAGGCGACGCCCAATGACTGAAAGCGCTCTTGGCCAGCTGTGTCCCAAAGCTGCATTGTCACTAGACGATCGTCGATGAGTATCTCCTTGGTGAGGAAGTCGGCGCCTGGTCATATCATTTAGGACATTGAGTGATGTCGACGCAATGGGCGAGTACCTATAGTAGCCTTGTAGCTGGCGCTGAACTTCTTGTTGACCTTTGCGCTCAGTCAGTCGTGACCTTTCAATGATGTCGATAACGGCAGCTGTGCCTTGCACACGTACATATTGGTTCATAAGACTTGTCTTGCCGACCCCACTGTCTCCCAGGATTATGACCTTCAGCAGGACTTTCTTTTTAGTCGCCATGGCGGTGTTTCCAGTAGAAGAGGAGCGGCGAGCCCGTACCGATGGGAGTCGTCTCGAAGCGCGTGAGGTCGTGGCTGGTGACGTTGTAGGGCTGAGGATTTAGCTCCGGCCGCAAGTGCAACTTCGAAAAAAAGTTCTAGGAAAGCTTGATAGTTCAGGACGACTCAGAGCAGATCGTGAATACAGGCGGATCATGGCACGACGAGATAATGGCCTTCGCGCTGCTCTGGACAGACATAAGGGGAAAGACCACAAGCTAGAGCACCAGAAGAGGCTGCGGAAGCAAGCAGGAAAGAAGAAGCAGCCGCACTCAGAAGCGGACGATGCCGATGTCGATATAGACCAGGAGTCAGAGGACGAATCACTCGAAGTGACACTCCCAGTCAAAATGACAGCGAAGGTCAAGTCGGCAAAGTCAGATCCAATTGCTCGAATTCGCGCAACACTCAAAGAGTTGACGGGAAAGGAGGAAGGGGAGGACGAAGATGAGCCGGCGGAAGAAGACTGGGCGACCGAGGACGAGGACGAGAGCGAGGAAGAGGCTGTCGAAGTATGCACGATGCGGACTGGCAACAATAATGCTAACCCTGGCATGCAGTTCGACACGACTCTGCCGGAAGGAGACGAGAGCGACAGCTCAGGAGATGAGGAGGAGCCTGAGGACACCAGACAGCCATCAAAGATCACGATACCCGCGTCGAATGCCCAAAGAGCATCAAGTGGCGATTCCGATGACAAAGACTCTGAGTCAGACGTTGCGCTGTCAGACCTCCCATCGCCTGCATCTGGCGACGAAGACATAATCCCACATCGACGATTGACCATTAACAATACCGCCGCCCTTACACGATCCCTCGAGTCTTTCGCGCTACCCCTGGGATCACTACCGTTCTCCGCGCATCAATCCATAACTACCGCAGAGCCCGTTGCGATATCTGACGTTGAGGACGACTTGGCGCGCGAGCAAGCTTTCTGCAAGCAGGCTCTGGATGCGGTGGATTCCGCAAAGCGCCTTCTACAGCAGGAAGGCGTGCCGTTCAGTCGGCCAGCAGACTATTTCGCGGAGATGGTGAAGACCGACGAGCACATGGGCAAGGTCAAAGGCCGGCTGATCGAGGAGGCCGCAAGCAAGAAAGCCTCTGCAGATGCGAAGAAGCAGCGAGACCTGAAGAAGTTTGGCAAGCAGGTGCAGCAGGAGAAGCTCAAGGAGCGTGCCAAGGCGAAGAAGGACATGCTGGAGAGGGTGAGTGTGCTCAAGCGCAAGAGGCAGGGCGCCGGCCTGGAGACAGAGGGCGAGGAGTCCATGTTCGACGTCGCGCTGGAGGATGCCGCAACAACAGAACGGAAGGACAAAGAAGCGCGGCGGAGTAGAGGTCCCGGCGGAGCACCGAATGCTAAGCGACAGAAGAAAGATGCGAAGTTCGGTTTCGGAGGCAAGAAGCGATTCGCGAAGAGCGGCGATGCGATCAGCAGCAGCGACATGTCCGGATTCTCCACTAAGAGGATGAAGGGGCAGAAGAAGGGGCCGCAAAGGCCAGGGAAGAGCAAGAGGGCAAAGACAAAACCGTAGCGAAGCAAGAAAACTCCCAGATGTCTCTGAATGTTGCCGCGCGGTGAAGTATGCACAGGAGTTCTGCACAGGAGTCCTCGCCTTTCACTGCACTGTATCACCAGCTCTTGAAGCGGATGCCAGCTTCGTCAACGATCGCATGTCGCTGGAAGTCGCCATCCTGTCAAACCCAGTCTTACAAATTGTTCTCCGGCCATGAGAAGCTCCCTCTCTTCGATCGCGTCAGCTGGTCCCGAAGCATTGTAGCTTGTCTAGGACAGCTGCATGAAGACCAGCTCGGACGGCGAGTCTTTCGAGTGGTTTGCGCATACTCACGTGGAGCCGATAGCAGCATAGACTGTTTCCGGGAGGCGTGGCAGCGGCCAGAATGGATCTGTCATCACCAGGTTGCACCGCTCGAGCAAGGCGCTGAAATGTGGCGATGAGCCTCGCCAAGTACTAGTACCAGATGTAAAACGCCTTTGGATCACGACATGGCAAGCCAGAAAGCGGCTTTCACGCACTCCCATCTTTCATCGCCGCCGCAGCGGCGGCTGCCGCCTCTTTCTTGCGCTGCAGATATTTCTCTCTCGCACTCGATATCTCGGTGCCCGTCTTTTGACTCTTCGAAGCACGAACGAGCTTCTCCTTTTCCTCCTCCTCTTGCTCCAGAGCCCGTTTTCGAGCTTTCTCCATCTGTTCTTCGAGCATGCGAGCTTGCCGCTCTCGTGCCTCTCGTTGACCATGCTGATCGGTGCTGCGCGGTGGCGTCAACGCTCTTGCCGTTCGAGTACTTGATTGCTGCACGGTACTGGCCTTCGGCTTGGGAGCGACGTTGAGTCCTGCAGAGAGCAGCTGCCGCTTGTCGGCGACCTGACCTTCCTCGTTGATGATGACCTTTGCTCCGTGTTCGTTGAGCTTCTTGGCGAGCTCGGCAGCACGCTTCTCCTCCGACACCTCCTCTTCCACCACTGGCACGTCCTCGGATTTGGCGTTCTGCGCGGCCTCCACAATCTCCTTGTGCCTGCGCTCTTCCTCGTCCATGACCGACCTGAAGAATCCACTCATGCCTTTGCCCTTGCGCCTCTGCGCTTCCTCCTCCTCTTTCCTCTTCTCCTCTTCCGCTACCCGTTTGACCTCTTCCTGCTGCGCCTTGTACGCGCCCGTCACGAATGTTTCGCTATCGGCGAAGGTGTCACCCTCTGCTTCTCGCTCCTTCTGGATGAGCTTGTCCTTTGCGCGCAGCTGATCCCGTTTTCGTACCTCTGCAGACGCGAGCAGGCTCTCCATATACTTTGGTCGTCGCGTCGCAGCATCCTCCTGTTCCGCGGCCTTCTTCGCTGCGGACTTAGCATGGAGAGCGTCGTACGCTGCATCATAGTCGTAGATGCTTGGGTCTAATGCTTCTGCATCGGCTGCGTGCTGTTGAGAGGTTTGGAGAGAGGCGAGGTTGGTGGTATTTGCGACGCTTTTGAGCGGTCTTGATGGTGGTGCAGGGGGGAGCTTCGATGTTGTCTTTCGTGATGGAGCAGTATTTGAGTCAGTCTTGGGGGCTTGGGCATCATTCTCGCCATCTTCAGGGTCACTGTCATCGAATATTCCTTTTGACTTTTTGGGGGCCTGCTTGGGCCCAGCGTCTTTGCGTATGTTGAGACCATACTTCAATGTCGACATGATCTTGTTGACCTCTTCACCTCATGAATGTTTGATCGCAAGCTCAGCGTCACTTGGCCCCGAAAGTCACTTATCTCTGCGCAAGAATGTTATGAGCGTATGCTGTCGATTGTCGTCTCCTTCAAGACAAAATCTGGTCACGTGACGTTCTTGGCATTATCAGACTGCTTTGAGCACCGGCTCGTGGGGTCCCGTCAACAGCATTATATTTACATATGAATGCGCAAGTCATCGTTTTGAAGATATGTCGTGTGTAACTGTATGCATACTTTCGTATTGCCAAATCATCTGTTTGAGCAGCGAGCCTAATTGTTGACACTAATGGCCTCGCGCAATGTCATCCACCGCTTTGTCCTCTTCAAGTTCATCGACACGCGCGACGTGTCTACAGCCGTCAGTAGTTACAGGAAGCTTCTAGCAGATGCCAAGAAGGTTGCATCGCCCGCCTTACTGGAGTCGTCCGTGCTCATACGTGCAGGATGGCCTTCCCTACGTACACGGCTTGCGAGCGGGTCCCGCTGGGGCAGATAGTCCAAACCAGGGGTACAACTTC
>JAQQXO010000245.1:0-42828 GCA_029852735.1 Persea americana | reverse complement strand
CACGCCCGGTCGCTACCTCCGTGAGGTCCTCGAGGATGCATGCAAAATACGGCGAATAGACCCGGAATCTTACATGCTCAAAACACAGTCCAATAAGACTGTCGACTTATCGCAGCCTTTCAGACTGTCTGGACTCGCGAATGGCGCAAAGTTGCAGCTCACCCAGGCGAGCCGGTCGCCAAGCGTGGTAAATGTCGCCCTACAGCTACCTCAGAGCGAAAATGGAGGAAGTCGAGTGAGCGACAAGTTTCCAAGCACGACAACCTTATGGCAAGTACTTCGAAAATTTGAGGACGCAGTTGCCGGCGGATCGTCGAAGAAACTGAATGTGACTCAACGCGGCATTCATCCTGACCTCAAGTCTGGATCCGGACGGCTGGAATACGAACAACCTTGTGCCCATCTCATGGGTCGAAACCTGGAGTCGTTCACCGACTTGCAGAAGACTCTAGCACAGTTGGGGATCAACGGAGGAAGCGTATTGATCCGTCTGACATTCAAACCCAGTGGCCAGCCCCTTGAGCACGCCATGGCTGAGATGGAACAGTACTTTCGTGCTGTCAACCCCGAACCTGCGAATGGTGCGACAAGTGCCCTGCAGGACTCCCATGCTCCTGACCGCGATGCACCAACACTGCCATCAGAGAACACCGATACTTGCGTTTCTCTTCGGTCGGCGGACCCCGCGCTACCAGCCGACGGATCCGACCCCATAGCTGTCATTGACAGCGCCATGCCAGACGATGTCAACCAATCAGCCGATGTTCCTGAGCAGACCACAACAGCCAGCTGCTCTCAAACACCAGCCGCAGCTGTAGAGCCTTCCTTGACCGAATTATCCCACAGCAGCAATGCTATCTCGGTTTATCACCCACCTTCATCTGACACCCCAGCTGCTGCCCTCCATCAAGACGATCCCTCTACATTTGAGCCGAGCATCGATCATGCCAAAGCTCATCAGGCGGCCTTACAACGTGCGACGCGTAACACCCGCCTGCTCTCTGACGCTGAGATCGCCTCCCAAGAGGCGTCGCGGCAAGCACATCTTAACGCAGTTCAGAGTGCGACTGTGCGCGTGCGGTTTCCCGATCAAAGTATGATACAATTCGTCATCGCCGCACCAGACTCCGGTGCCAATCTCTACGCCCGTGCGAGAGAGGCTCTTGCATACCCTGACGAACCATTTGATCTGAGAGCTTTCCCTTCAAAAAATCCCGGCCCAGGGCGGGGTGTCGTGCAGCAGATATCCCTAGCGGATGCAGAGAATCTGAGTTTGATCCACGACCTAGGGTTTCGTGGCAAAGTTCTGGTCACGCTCGTATGGGTCCCTGAAACATCGGAAGCAGCGAAACAAGCGCCGTCTTTGAAAGCAGAGTATCGCAATCGAGCTGAAGTTCTGAAAGTCGAGCTTCCAAGTGAAGACAAAACCGCAGCCTCTGGCAGTGGCGAACGATCAGCTAATATGCTGCAGCAAGACGATGCAAATGGATCGAATGATAGCAAAGGTAAGGGAAAGGGGGATTTAGAAGCAAAGATGAAGAAGTTCCTAGGATTCGGGAAGAAGTAGTGGTAAATCTCGATGACCATGCAGAAGCGGGACCTGGAATGATTTGCGTAGTGTAGCACTATTTACTTTCTCGATTCATAGGGCTGAATTGCACCTCGCGGTGATTCCATGCACGCTGATCACCGAACCCACGTGATCAATTACCTCGTCACATCGTCCGCCGGATCTTGTAAAGCGTCCTCAAGCCACGATAACAGAAGCGCAAAGCATTTTCACAGGTTTACGTGGAATAGGAACATCGTAAAATAGTTTGACCCGAGGTGTCTTGAAAAACTTCATTCAGCATTGAGAAAAAGCCTGCTAAAGCCCCACGCCATGTTATAGCTGCCTGATCTCAGCGATAGTGGAACATGGGATGGTAGGTCCATCGGCTCAAGAAACATCCCTGCAAACCAATCCATGCCGTTATGCGCCAGCTCTGAAAGTCCTCTTCACACGATCACACATCCAAACAACAAGATGCTTAGTGACCCACTCTCCTGCTTTCAGCAATGACCTTGGTCATCTCGTCGACCTTTGACTTGGCGCGACCGAATGTTCCCAGTCGCTTCTTTGCGAGTTTTCGCGCACGCTTGTCCTGGCTGTTTCGGAGCAGTTCGATGACACGGCGTTCGTATGGGGCGAGGCTATATTGAGAATTGTGAGCGCCAATAGTCCAGTGATGCAAGCACATATGTCAACGCAGGCCTTATGCGACGTACCCAGCAACTTCCTTCACGATCTCTCGGACGAATGCAGTTCGCTTGCTGAGGTGACCCTTTGTGCGAGAGACACGAGGCTTCGGTGTGCGGGGTGTAGTTTTCTATAGCGAATACGGTCAGAGTTGATTCGACGGAGAGGCACCAGATGCTCGCAGCCATTGTCAGCGACAGGGATGGTAGGCGAAAGGACGTACGTGACCCGAGTTTTGGCCGATGATGAGGCCAGACCTCTGCTTCACTTCCTTCGGCATGATGAGCGATCAGAGGGCGGAAACGTTGGAAAGTGCAATGCTCGTCAATCGACGTTTTGCAATAGTATCAAGCCAGACGGCGAGAATTGGATGGTCCTGAATCAGCGGTGGTGTGCGGTCTTGGCATTAGGGCTGTGTGCCTCAGGCATCAAGCGCTCTGCTGAGGTAATCTAGCACATGTGCGTCGCCCACGGTTCGTCAGTGGAAAGCTCGAACAAGGTCATCGATGCATTAGCATAACTTAGCGTCATCGAGTCTTAACTCCAAAGCCCGGTTCTGACTTTTCGATTTGGAAGAGTCGGATTCCCTCTTGTTGAGGTACCCATGCGCCATCATCACATCATCCTAGTTCTCAAGACCAACTACAGCAGGCAGCTTCAACAGTTTGCGCCCTTCTGCGACCGCTCGCCATGCGTGCATCATGAGCTGCTATGCCATCCATGGAGGGCGTAAAGGAGTCCGGCTGCTGAACGCGAACTTTCAGATCACATTCGCTTCTTCGACCTCAAGATGCTCCATACCCCTACAAAGTCGTAATGACATCGACATTCGCTTTGGCTTCTTTGCCTCTCGAACAGCGCCACGATATATCGCTACATTCCCCTGCGGTCACACACTCCAGCACTCGCCTTCGCTAGGGTCGTCGAATCTTTCTTGCGTTGGGCTGAGGCATATCAGATCGCAAAACCATCGAAGCAACAACGACCCCTTAGTGACATATCACAGCTCCTTGAGGAGCGGCTGGCTGGGAGTGAGGCGGTTTGCATCAGACACGAAGAGTCAAACGCAGTCAGTGCGACCAGAGTCCGATCCAGCGACGAAGGCATCCGTGGAGGGCGATGGTAAAACCCTTGCTAAAACACCCACTGCGGGCGCATCGCTGGCGAGCAAGCGTATCCTGAATCGACTACCGCACATACCATATATACATCGCCCTACAAAGGAAGAGCTCCTGGCAGCAGCTACTGGCTTCTGGCATCGGCTCCAGATCCGTTTCAAATGGTTCTCGATTCGGAGTGCACGACCTTTTAACAGCGAAGAAATTCTAACCTTCATCAGCTGGATCTTCTGGGGTCATGTGCTCTGGGTTGTCATTGGGACGACAACTTTTGTGAGCCTTGCAATTCTTGCCATTAACACAGTATTTGCACAAGAGACGCTGGCCACAATAGTTGGGTCTTACCTAACGCGAAGTATTGGAGTAAAGATAGTCTTCGAGAACGCTATCGTGCCTAACTGGCGGGATGGCGTCATAACTTTCAAGAATGTGTTCATCAGCAGGCGGCCTTTGGTGGAGGGCAGACGTAATTCTATCGAGAAGGGCTCGTCCGCCGATGCTGCGGCTGAGGCAGCCTTGGCCGAGAGAGCTCGTCAACAAGAATTGGAGGGTGCGGATCACATCGACGATGGTAACTACACTCAGTTCGATCTCACCGTGGAGAGTATTGCCGTATCGTTATCCTTTACAAAGTGGTTCAACGGTAAAGGCTTGCTCAGAGATGTCGAAGTGCGAGGCGTTCGCGGGGGTGATCGATCGTACGCATGTCAAGCCTCGCCGAGAGCAAGTGGACCCAAGAACATTTCGACGTGAGCACAAAGTCGGCGACTTTGAGATCGATGGTTTCAAGCTAGACGACGTTCTCCTTACGATTTATCAGCCCAACAACTTCAGGCCTTTCCAAGTCAGTGTTTTCAATTGCGAACTACCGAGGCTCCGCAAACAGTGGCTCTTCTACGACATCTTGAGCGCGAATAACATTAGCGGCAGCCTTGACAATTCTCTCTTCACAATCCACCCTCGTCAAGTCCACAACTACTCCGGACTGCCCCTTCTTAACGGCGAAGATCAAGAACCATCGCAGTGGAAGAAACACAGCCGGTTACGCATTGATGGCCTAAAAGTGGATCACCTTAACCGTGGCGTAGACGGGCCATTCTCCTGGATCTACGAAGGAAATGTGGATATAGTAGCTGACATCATGATTCCCAGTGATGATGAGGGCAGCATCGCGAAAGTTATGAGCGACTTCTATGACCGTATGGAAGCCACTGTCACCAACGCTCAGGCCCATCACGCGCATGCGACAGTTAGCACCAGTCACATTGATAACCAGCACGGGTCACTGCATAATCTACAACAAACTTCCCCATCAAAAGTGGAAGTGCAGGACAATATTCCGGACGAAGTTGTGGAAAACACAACCGAGCAGAATGAGGACGAAAATCGCTTCCTCATTCTTGATCTCAATATCCAGCTCAACGACGTGCGCGCTAGCGTTCCAATTTTCAATAAGGAGCTAAGCTACGTCAACAACGCTTTGGTGCGGCCTATAGTCGCATACATCAATTCTCACTCGCACAGCTCGCGTGGGAGCACGTTCATCCCGATCAATTGCCGCATCGTGAAGCGCAGGAGCGAATTTGATGGATCCTGGACGATCTTTGATAGTGGTTTGATGGGTGATGTCAGTCGCGAGGTCTACACTGCCTTTGTGCGTGATATTTCAGACCGCAAACACCGCCAACGGCGCATCAAAAAGGTCGGTCTGTGGGCAGCCCAAGTGGCAGCACAAGCACTTTTCATTGGACTGGCCGGTCAACTGGCATAGTATCGACATTTCACCACTCCCCCGTCTCGATCGAACCACTTCCAGCACACGAGTGAAGGGAGTGATGCCGGTCTTCACGAAACCCTATCTGTGACAACCATGATAGGCAATCAGAGCTCTCGACAACGGAGCAAAGTGCTCTGCCGGATTCACCGGAGAGGCACTTGTCGATACCTGGATGGCACCACTCGCCCTGCGCCAGTGCGCCCGAACCTAATACATGTACCATACATCGATTCCCACTACTTGGGAATACTCGCCTCAGTCTTTGAACCTTCTAGCCAACAGGCCTGACGGCGCGAATCGGGAGGTTCGGATCATTTCTGTATTCATAATGCATGTTTCTCCACCGGCGTTTCGGCAACAGCAGTGAGTTTGCGGAGGTTTGCTTTGCTTTACGAAATGGCGCTGCAATTGTGATTCGTGGGGAGGGGAATCTCCGCTTTTTTGAATTCTGGTTTCACCTACATGTACAGTGCAAGAATACGATGGAATGATATCAGTGGATCCAAGTGGTTTGGGTCATATAGAGGACACACAGAGGATCCTCATCCCGCGGCGCTCGCTGTTGCCTTTAATTATACAGCTCACGATCAAGTACAGCACCCTTCACCTAACATCCCGAGCCTCCTCACACGTGACTCGTCATCGTTCACGGACCAGACTATCATTTTGTATCTGGCATACAACGTCTCAACCCCACATACAGAGACAGATATATCTGACTTTCATCCGTCCTATTTCAAGAGCTATTGTAGCAGACAGGCGGCTCAGCGACATTGATAAGTGGCAAGGGAATCATGCAAAAGCACCGCTTTAGTGTTTACGGCCATGAGAAGCGCGTATCATGCTAACTCAACGTCTCCCGACGACACACAACTATACCTCCGTCTCGATCCCTGGCTCGCGGGTATGTCGTCGAAAGATGCCCGACAGCTTCTGTTCGGCGCGCTCAGCCTTGTGCAGGGCCCACTGGGTGGTGCGCGGGATCTTGTACTGCATGATGCCTCTGTTTTGGCGTTGCTGTTGGCGTGCGTGCTTCTTGTAGTCGCGGAGGGAATCGAGGAGGCCAACGTGCGTCTCCTGGTCACCTGTCCCTTTGTCGTTGTTGTTGTCTGAGCCAGATCTGGAAACAGCAGCTTTACTTGTGGCGGATCCGTCTGTGGGATCGTGCTCATCGTCGGAGCTGTCATCTTCGTCATTGTCATCATCATCGTAGTCGTCTTGATCGTTGTCAACATGATCATGGCCATTCGGCTTGCCTTGACCCTCGACATCCCCTCTCTGTTCGCCGGTAGAGATGCCGGCCTGTTTTTCCGTCTCGCGTGTTTCATAGTGATCGCGAGCGATTTCGAGCACGCCCATGACGTCGCGTAAGTTGTTGTCAGCGCTGGCCCATTTGCGATGCGCATCTCCCATGCCGCTCCAGAATTTCACGCTGACGTGCAAGTGGCCCACAGCTTCTCCACAATCATCCAAAGACGTGGCTTTCGCGCGTGCTAGGTCCCCTTTCCAAAGGGTGAGAGTCAGATCCCGGGTCTCTTCGTCAGGGATGTCGCGGAGCCACATAATGGCGAATGCTGCGACTTTGTTCCGCAGCCCGCGACCATGGCGGCGGAGTTCAATGACCAAATTACTGCTGTAGCGGCGATGGACAGGAAGACGTAGAGATCGCTTGCCGCCCGTGATCCAGTTCTGTTCCTCTTTGCTGAAGAAAAACTTTCCTTTGCTGAGGTTTGTCCGACATTTGATGTTCAAATTGCGTAGATCATCGGCGATATCAGTGCTGGAAATGGTGGGTTGTACTTCCAGAGTACCGGTGTCCCAGCCCAGAGCCTCAGCTGGGGCTTGGAGCAGCACACTGCGCCACACCAATGACAAGCGTATGCGACCAAATCCAACACCCCCAACAATGGGATACCAGCCAGATATTTGTGTGCGATCCTGGAATATTTCGCCAAGCGGAAGGTGGACAATGCCCATGATGGGATCGTCCTCATCGACGCGAGAATCACGGACAGTGACATACACTTCGGCTGAGCGCCAATCGCTCACGAACTTCTCCGTAGAAGCGTTATAGAAGGGCTTAGGGTTTGACGGCTTCACGCGTGTTTTGTAGATCTTCTTGTGATTCAAGAGGATGCTGCAGTACGCTGATGGAAGTTCTGCGCCTTCCTCTTTCTCTTCCTCAGCATCGTACCGGGACTCGGGATCTTTGTGGAGAGAATGGAAGCCCATGCCAGTGATTTGGTGAATCTGGATGCTGAAGATGCCGCTGCTGTAGTCTTCGGGAGGCGGAGCAGACATAATCATGGCGTCCTGGCGCATTTTCTTCTCCCGAAGTTTCTGCTGTTCGTATTCTTGGGCAGCCTTGAGATGACGTCCCTTTTTGATTTTGACTTCTCGCAGCTTTTCTTCGCAGATTCTAATGACCTTCGCCTCTAAATCATCCATTGAACGAATTTCCTCATCGTAAGTCTGTTTCGAGAATTGGCATTTCTGTAGCCCCACCTTGGGAAAGTATCCCACTTGCCATTCGAGTTTACCTGGCATCTCTTCGCCTGCTTTCAGGTTCCGGAACCCGTCCACTCGATTGTGCAATTGTCCATTAGTTTCGGGACTCTTCATCAGCTCTTCCAGGTCGACTTCGATTCTGCCAAGGTCATCATCGGCTGTAAATCGATCCGAATCCCAGAGCTGTACACGCAAACGTTCCGAAACATTGATCTCTTCTGGAGTGACGAGAATATATGCAGTCTCGCGCCACACCGGTTCCATTTCTTTAATCAGTACCCTCGTGCTCCATAGAGCCCTGCCAAATTTGGCCCAACCCACAGATACGTATGGGTCAGATCCGCCACTTGATATGAGGGGAATAGCGGCATCTCCCATTTTGAAGTCATAACCACGCTTGATATGCACTACTAGAATTCCTTCGGCCACAGTATCTTTTTTGAAATCGTCACCAGAGAGCATATCCTGGAGATTGAGCATAAGGGATCGAGGCGCAACATATCTAGACAGAATCAGATCGATCATCTTGTCAAAAGCCAGTGAAGCACTTACTGAGACATGGCAGCGTCCACTGAGCTCTGCACGAAGTTCTTGATCAGGGGAATGTCCATAATGTTCAGACCGCGCTTCAGCAGGGGAGTGCAGCTGAGTTCGACTCTTGGCTGTCCCAGGAACGTAAGTAGGCAAGTGCCGAAGAAGGGCGGGTCCGGAATGAGTTGCAGACGAAGTCGGAGCGATCCTACGAACCCGCGGACATCGACCCAGATAGGGATCTTCAGATTCCCGCCGAGGTAGAAAGCCATGTACATGTGGATATCTTTGTTACGCTCGCGTATTGAGCGAGCAGCGCGAGCCTTGTAGGCCAGTGCAAGTTCCAGGTTGATGAAGTCGCCCTCTTCACCCTCCAGTCCGGTACGTGTGTCAACCTCAGTGCCATCCTCATTAAGATTACTGTCATTGCCGTCGTCTTTTTTGCTCGCATTCTTATCATTTCTGTCTTCCGAGCGATCCTTCTGTTCTCTCTCATCATGGTTATTGGGTTCATGGGTTGCGTCTTCGTCTTTGTTCGAAGGCCCGAGCTTACCGTCTGCGTCCACGGAACGAGCAGCGGCTGCAGTTGGTAGCCATTTCACCCCCAAGATCCTCAAACTCTCACTTCCCTGGCCAATGTCATCGATGCTTACCATATTTATGATTTTCGGCAGTGAAGCTTGCATGACATCCTCGAGGGTGTCTGCCATGCTCGTCATAAGCTCCGGATTGATTAAAGGCCAGATCGCACTGAGCAATGAGTTTAGCCATGCAACGGTTTCTGTCTCATGGGACTTGGCTGTCCTCCTGGTGCTCTGCCGATTGGCCTCCCATATCTGCTCGTCCCAAACAGCAGCTATTTGGTTTGCTGTCCATGCACGTGTGATGGATATCCAGAACCACGAGGCACCAACTCCCAAGCCTACAAATCCGAGCCAGCCCATCACTTTGATTGCCATCTTGATGTGCTGATCATCTGAGATGTCGAGTACTGAGGTAATGTTGAAGAGGGTGCCAAAAGCACAGGTAGCGAACACAACAACGAGCGTACCCGCCATGCCCACGCTGAATCCCAGGCCATTAGTTTCGATTATGTCCTTTCGGAGCCTGTCGAATTTTGGGGGAGGGAACAGGTTTTCCATTGAATCTCTTCCTTTCTGCATCTCTTTCAGCTCCTCGCGCAAGTCATCTTCGGACTTCATTCTGTTATCCAGTCCAGTCAGCGTCTTTTTCAGCTTCCCATATGCCGGCGGGTTCTCTTCAATCTCTTTCAGAGACGTCCCTGTCCGATCAAATATCTTCACGCGTAGATGTGTAACGGGATCTGTAACTTCTCGCGTAGCTTTATCATCCCTGCGTTTCCGAGCGCCTTTTCTCAGTCTCTTAGGATCAGCTGCAGGGTCAATCTCAGAAGTGTCGATTAGATCATTGGTTCCACCGTCATGGTCGTCGTCGCCGGCATCATCGTCATCGTCGTTGTCGTCTTCGGAAACATCGCTTTTTGAGGCGTCAATTGGTTTGTTCACATGATCGCTTTTGGAGGTGGAATTCGGTGGTCCATCTTGCTCTGTATCCTCCTGATCCTCGCCCCGCCACCAAGATTTCCAGCTGTCCTTATATTGTTGTGCTCTGTTTGTACCATCTGCATCTTCGTCTGACAAGCCCTCGCTCGCGGCTTCGACTCGGCGCGCCTCCTTCTCCTGGCGATACTTCTGAATCGTGGGAATGGGATGACGTGAGGTGTAAGGCGCCTGGAATTTGCGACCATAGTCGTCAGTATCCCCTCCACCACCAGGCATGGCGTCTGCAATTGGGTCTGCGGTAGTTGGGCGTGGTGTGGTCTCTAATGAAGCCGTCACTTCGAAGCTCCACCTCGATGCAGGATCGCCTGTCCGAGACGCAAGCTTCTGGTGTTAGCTGCTCTGCACGGCCAGATCGGTCGCAGCAACGGGAGTACACGAAAGGTAGGGGGCTCTTCAAGCTTCTTGCGGCAGGTGAATAACAAGCTGCGGAGGTTTCAGTGTAGGGAATGCGGCTGTCACATTGTTTCTCATCAAGCGCGAGGCAAGGCCAGCACAACAAACTTGGACACGCGAGCCGAATTTGAGATGCACGGGCAGGTTCAAAATGATATGCAGTTGTGCTCTGTTGAACACGAAGAAGGTAAAAGGAGCGGATCTATGGTGGACGTCGAATTGGCAGCGCCTGTTCCAAGGCGTGCCGAGAACTACAAGTGATGTTCACCGATCCAGTTTCTTGACTGAGACGCATCAGCCTTGTAAGGGATGCGATCATTCATCGTCAAGTTAATTTCGATTCAAGTCAAGGCAGCATTGGGCTCGGAAGACACGCATTGACGTCATCAGGGCGGTCGAAGCCGGTACTTTTGTCCGCAGAGTGGGGTTCTGAGGAGCATGACGGTAGCTTACATAAGCTGGACCTTATCGGCCTGGATGCGTCCTGTGGGCGTCCATGTGGCTGCTCAATCACGTGCAGCAATGGCGCGAACAAGAGCATCCACACCCGGGCATTCGTGGATGAGCACCAAGTGTACCGACATGCCAATGCCGCTCTCGCTGCTGGACTGGAACTCGGGAAGCAGTAGGTCATCAGCGTACAAGCTGACTACAGTATCCAGGTGCTGGTGTCGCTGAGTGCGATGATCGTCATTGATGTTCTATAACTTATCGCTATCTAGGTTCGAAGGGGATGGGAAGATTCAGTGCCAAGCGAAGCTACTCCAATGCTGACTAGCGTCAGCTGAGGGTGACTACAGTCAGAGCGGGTCGGCGGGTCGGTTGTGGGTGCGGGTGTGGCTGACGCAAGCCGTGTTGCCTCAGGCATCCATCTGATAATCTCAGCATGCTGATGTGCTGTACAGTAGGTAAGCAGTCATCTGCCAACCTCTGCGCCCCGGGATTGTCACCTCAAGCACCCAAGCATCGGACATTCTCCTCTGAAGGCGGAACCTGGACGCTGCGTCAGCTCAGCAACGCGAATCAGCGGACACGCATACAGTCAGACGCATCCATGTCACCGCTGCCTGGCTTCGCTTCGCTTTACCTGCTCTGGAGCCCGCTTCAAGCCTTCACTATCAGCCTCACGCTCGTATCCATCGAGGTCGCCGATCGGTGTTGGTCAAGGACGCCGGCGCTATGATTACCCGCTTGTTGAACAAATCCGTCCCCTTCTCCGGCCGGAACAGCACACGAAACAATTCAGGTCCTGTATTATCGAGATAGTTTTTGAACATGTCAGAGTGAGCAGTCGGTCCAGTTGGTGATATATGTCGACCGGTTGCAGTAGCGTCTGCAAGTGCACGCAAAGACAGCGCTTACATACATACAGACGAGATCGCATAAATGGGGAACGCCACTTCTGGTGCGACCAGCTCCTGGTCAACGTGGACTCCGTGATGCAGTGCCTCGCGCTCAGCTCTCGCCGTGAGGCCTCTCAGCGACAAGCGTTGGGGAGGGATCTGTCACACGCATCGATTGCTGCCTCAGGGACGCACAGTAGGACTGCTTTCCCCCCGGTCTCTGCCTCGACGGGTCATGGGGAAGGACAAATAGCGACGACGCTGTAGAGCAGCTGAACGAATGCCGGGGTAGGCAGGATTTGATGCTGTCGCCAACATGCATGGACAGCGATTAGCGGGCGGCCTCTTTGTCGAGCTGGACTCTTGCTGGTGGCGGTATTGCCCAGCGCCAGCCCATCGCTTGCGATCCATCCACCTGCGGTCTTTGGATGCCATGCAGTCGCAGTGTTTGCTGCATCGTTGCTGGGATAGGGCGGCGATCGCTGCACGGAGCCACGGTGTAGTTCCATGTATGGTGGGACGGGGAATTGGGGGAGGGAGGCGATGGACACGATTGGCACTGCATGATGAGCTGCATTTCAACGTGGCCTGCACGGCGCGACGGCGGTGGTTGGATGTGAGGTTGCGTGGTCAGCTGGGATGGCAGCACGCTGTCGGGGCTGGGGTCGCTGAGGTTGATGCTGATGCGCAGCCTGGATGGGGGATTCTCTGCACGGTACAGTAGGGAGTAGATGTGCCGGCATCAGCAGCAGGTGGGATATCCGCAAGCATGACTCCTCCGTCATTTGCCATCTCTCGATGCCACCGTTTCCCTGCTCTCTGTGTTTCTGTTGATTCTGTCGCATCTAGTCGCTGGCTGGCTGCTCGTCATGTACTCTCCGCGCCTCGCATCCCCTGACGTCCCCTTGCCGCTGGCCTATGCTCGCATCGCATCCCTCCAGTGAGGCTGATCAGAGCGGTCTGTCGTCGTCTTCAGCGTCACCCGCTTGCGCTTTGTGATCCGCCGAGGCCGGGGGCTTTTCTCGTGGTAGACCTGCATTTGGCCGCAGTGCAGCGCAGTGCAGCGCATGGCGGTACCTGGTGGCGATCTCGCGCACAGGACACGCATGAGTGGGTTGGTGTTGCGAGTGTGTATCTCGTGTATCGCTTCCGGGACATGAGCCTCTGCCATCCCAGCCTGACGTTATTCCCTCGAGCCCGCTCCGAGCCTGCGCGCGCTCGTACAGTGCAGCAACCTGACTGTCCCCACTGGCGCCTCCTCACCGGTCCAGGTGTCGTCGCGGTCGCTGGAGCTGAGCTGGTGCCGAGCTGCTGACAGCCTCTGCTTTCCCATCTCCACCGCACCGTCGACTCCCCCAGTTGTTGCCACTACCTCTCTGATACCAACACCAACATCCTCCGCGACGAGTCTATTCTCCGGCTGTCATCCGCTAACGACACGACCGCCTCACCGGATCTCTCACCGGTTGGGCTGTGCCTCCCCGTGCGCGTCCGGATCCTCGCCGCTTGACCCTCGACGCTTCAACCCTCGACGTCCATCGCCGTCCGTGTCGCATTTCCCCACCCCTCCCATTCGACGCCTCCTGACCTGACAGCCAGGCGCACGCGGATCAGATCCCATCTGACGCGCCCTGATCCGACCTGACCTGCCCAGCCCGCCGACCGAGGACCCCCCGACCCCCCAAGGGCCCTTCAGCCGCCTCCCGCCGTACCTGTCGGTAAGGGGAAGGGTCGGGTCGAGCATTGAGCGGCACAGCGACCTCCCACCGCCTGCCCGCGCCTGTCCGGGAGCTGCGGTGACTCGCTCCCAGCGTTGCTTGGGATCTGACCCAGCGCATCGTCGCATTCGTCGCATCGTCGCATCGTCGCATCGTCGCGTCGCCGCTCCGTGTCCAGTCGTCTCGTGTCCAGTCCCGCCCGTCCTGTCCCCTCCTGTCTGTCCTGTCCGGTCCGCGCGTGTCGTGCCGTCGCGCCCTTCCCTCCCGGCCGGGGCACGCCACGGGGCCAACCTTGCCCATCCCAGATCGCCATCCGTCCTCGCTCGCTCTGCCTGCCCGTCTGCCCGTCTGCCCGTCTGCCCGTCTGCCCGCCTGTCCGCCGCCTGTCCGCCGCCTGTCCGTCTGCCCCGTCGCGCCCTTGCTGCGTGCCGTCGCGTGCTGCCCCGCGCCCGCCCCGTCAGATATGGCCTTCGCCGGCCCATTCGAGCCCTGCGGTTACGACCATGGCCTGGTAGATCTGTTTGTCGACGGCGATCCATCTCTAGGTCTGGTCTATGGCAGCGATGCAGATATCATTGCCTCTGGTGTCCTCGAAGTCTCCTCTTCTCCTTATTCTCAATATCCCAAGAGGACTCCTGCCCCCGTCCCCTTCTACGACGCCAAGCCGTCCAGCAATTTCCCCTTCACATATACTGACGTCGCCCACTCCCGCCCGCACAACCCCCAGATGGTTATCCACCGCCACTACCCAAATTACCCCGGAGACTTCTCTCACCTGCGACATGAACCTCTTCCTGAAAACAACACCCCCCCGACCGGCGGCAGCAGCACCAGCAGCAGCGCCTGTTCTCCTCGGGACACTGCCCACACCCCTTCATCCACCCAGTCCTCCGACGGGCACGATGTCCCTAGTCTGGACGACTCCCAAAACTTCTCAGATCTGTCCGCCTCGGGGGAACTGCTGGTTCTGAATCACCAGGGCTACGCCTCGCGATTGGGTGCTGCCACCGGCATCCCGTCCAGCGATCTCGACATGTCCTTTGAAGGCGGCGCTCCCTCGACCCAGGCTGCACACCAGCAGCCTTTGCAGCAGACTTCAAACGCCGCCCAATATCCTTCGGGCAATTGGCTGCCAGCCAACATTCCTGACTCGACATTCTGGCAACCTACCCAGCAGCCAAGCGCAGAGCAGGTTGCGCTCACGGCGAACTCGCAGTTTAGCTTGGGCGACAATGCCTTTCAGCACGAGCACGGTTTCATCAGCAGCACAAACACTTTCCAATCAGATGCCAACGGTTACTCGTACCCTGGCTACGTGATGATGCCTCCGAATATCCCGAATCCTGTGCAGGTTGCATATGAACCTCGTTTCCAAGCGCAATTCCATGATCATGCTGGTCAGCCGCCCCGCCCTACCATCGTGGATCAGTTGCCCTCGCATGATTGGAACGTGCCTCTAGCATTGCATCAAGTCAACATTCCTGTAATTGCTCAGGCACCGCAGCTCCAAGTCGCAAGTCAGACATTCACACAACCATTCCAAAATTCGAATAGTCATCTCGTCCCGCCTCGGCAGTACGGGTTTGCACGACCAGCATCGGACGTACCCAGACGACCTGAAGATTCACGTCTCGCCGCCAGAAGCGATAGGTTCTCGCCCTATCCTACGCAACAGTCACGCATGAGAGTCCCTGAAGTAGATGCGCCCATCACAGTGTCGACGGCTTCCACTGAAACTCTTCAAAGGCCACTAGACATTGCAGACTCACAGCTGTCATCAACTAGTAACTCCGCCGATGCTAGCTCATCGCAATTGGACGTGCAGAGGGAACAACCTGATCTACGCGCATCCAATTCTCCTGACAATAGGGTTTCGCGGATAAGAGGAGGCCGGGCTAAGGGCCAGCCACTCCAGGAACCCAAGAGAGCGAAAAGTGCCAAAATGCGCAGAATAGGCGCGTGTTGGCGCTGCGTACTACAGCGTGATCCAGTAAGTGCTCGTATCCACCAATGCTTCGTTTGATCCTCAGGCTGACTTTGGGGGAAGTGTGACCATGGCGATCCGTGCGCGCGTTGTAAGACCAACGCCCATCGCTTGCAGAAAGGCCATTTGTACGATTTCGACTGCAATCGAACGAAGTTGCCGAACATGATTCACGAATTCATGCCTGGTGAGTTCCATCACATAACGCTTGTCCGCCTGGCTTATCGGCGAATCAACTGACCGATCTCACCAGCCTCAATGACGCAAGTGAACGAGAAGCAATGGCTTGAAGATTGTGTAATCCGTGAGGTCGACGTCTGGGACCATCAAAATTCTATGGATGTCTTTCTTAGCACCGGATACGGGCCGCCACTGCAGTGGAAACTATACGAATTTCGACCCAAGACAGCCGAACTGCTGGAACAGCTGCAGTATTTCCAAGACGTGAGCACTGGTAGAACAATGTCCAGACTCAAGTATTCCCTTCCCCTTGGCCTTCTCAAAGTTGATCCAGGCGATGAAGCACAATTCGATGCCTATGTTCAAGAGCTCCTCCATCCAGAGCATCTATCTGGATTGGGCAAGGCCTTTTACTATGAAGAAAGTCTTGTCGACAAGCACGGCTTTCAAGAGAAATTGCTTCAATGCATGTGCAAACTTTATCTGGAAAGCCATGACGAACAGGTAAGAAGCCCGGGTGTCCCGTATAAAAACTCAACACAGTCTTTGAATGTGAATCTGACAAATGGATACTCAAGTTACGGGAGCAACTCCGAGATATACTGCGCATGATTATTATCTCTTATATCATGGGTCACACAATCTATCTCGTCGAAGACACGCTCCCAACCGTCTTCGGCCGCATTCGTCATACTGTGCCTCCTGCACAAGACGATTTGGTCCGTTACATATCCCCGCGCCTTGCGAATCGGCAATTCAAGTTCTTTTTCCTTCACAGAAATATCTATACCACCGTTCTCAAGAGGCAGCAAGCTACGCTGCATGCCGGAAACAAGAAAGAGGCAACCTGGCTGCAGGCCTTCTGCGTCGTCGTCGCCTGGCGATGGTCCTTGAAGAGGCACAGCGCACATTGCAGGTACAAGCCGACGCAAAAGTCAATATACGGGAAATGCAGAGCGATCATGCATGGACTCAAGCATCTAATGCTTGCGGGAGAATTGATGAAGACTTCCGCCTGCTGGTCAACCTGTTTATGTGTAAATATCGAATTCGGAATTGGGCGAAAACGGAAGCTTTGGCCCAGGTACCCCTGAATTGACGGATCCGGCTGCGAGAGAATCTTGATGACTGCGAGGAGGCTGGTGATTTCGCGGCGTAAGTCATTATTCCCATTGCCAATCTCATTGTCTGCGTTCAAGACCAAGTTTGTAACATTTGGAGCACACGCTAATGAGCCGCTTCAAAACCAGAGGACCACCTTCGATCGCGGAGAGCAAGTGCAATTTGCGCTCGGCAATGATTGTCAGTACACACGCGTCTGACAGCGCAGTTTCTTTTGCCATTTCTGAATTTACCGTCCGCTTGATACCCTATCGACCGTTATCATCCAGCATTACCTGAAAGCTAGCGATCACGGTGCTCGAAGCATTCAGCAAGTCCTGGAGTTGATTGGGGTCAATTTCTGCGCCTCCTTGTTTGGCGCTTTGCTACACGCGGATTCGGAACCTGAACGGCAGTACAGTCATTCTGTCCAACTATCAGCGGTCAGAAGACTTCGTTCATCGAGTCAGCTTCTGACTTCTACTTCGGGATTCACCTGTTTGTCATTCTGTTGACGGTCGTGGTGCTCATCACGTACAAGCTGTCCTTCGAAAAACATTACTACGACGTTACGTTACCATGGCGAGATCAAGCAACAAGTGATGCCTGTTCTCTGACTGCTGCATTACGCGTGTGCTGCTATGCACTCGCTGTTCTCATTTTCTGAGCCTCAAAAAAGTGCTCCGTATCTCTGCAGAGCTTGATCTACTGAAATTTCAGCGTAGGAACTTACATTTTGCAAAACTAGGCTGCCTCAAATATTTTGCCTTTATAGTCTATTCCAGCCATCTCGAATACTTTAACCCTGCATTGACCTTAGCCATGAGTTCTAGAGATGTGGTAAGATAGTGAATGCGTTTGAACCTTTCTGACGCGCGATTAGACTGGACACGTCTTTTCACCTCTAAAGTTTAGTAGCCTTGAACGACGAGCCGCGGAGCCAGATGCCCGATCGCATTTCCGCCCTCTGGAAGCTCGTGCTACAGCCCAGGGTCGTGATGCCAGCCCGTCTGTCTCCAATTTGCCTGTATCGTTGAATCCCTTCATTGCAATATTTTACTATAATAGTGCTGATGACAATCGCAGTCGCGCGCCCTGTGTTGGGCTTTTTATTGAGATGGCTGTCTCCAGGCGCCTGATGACTGGCAAGGCATACCGCCCAGACGCCGTGAGACCCGCAACCTTCAATGACAGCCCTTCGAATCTCTGAGGGCGAACAACAATAAGTGCGCGTCACTCGTTACATTCGTAACGTGCCATGCCTGCTACATGAACGTGATCCTACACCTACGCGTTCTTAGGTCCTGCCAGCAAGCAGGCCTCTGAACATTCGTAAGATCCTTAGGCTAATTATTTCATTCACCGCCCTCTCACTCACGCGCCCATATCTTTCGACGATCGCCCAAAGCGTTGAAATCCTCGCGCTGAGAAGACTAGATGATGATGATGATGATGATCAGGGGGGAAGGTAATTCAAAGGACGCGCGAACGAAACAGAAAAGAACTGTGCGGCTAAAACGCAGGTGACCATCTCAGCCATGAAGCAGCTTGCGAGCGCTGAGAGGCCTAAATAAGCGCCAATGTATAGGTTTACTCTGGTACGCCAATATGACCAGCCAGTCTACGGGTGAGAAGAACCTGTCGGTTGATTATGCGTTCGATGATTGTGTGTGAGGAGAGGAAACAGGAACCTCAGCGGGGCGCACTCGCACATCTTATGGTTGTGGGCTCGTCCGAGAGGGCATGGCGCGCGCGCCAAGCTTACGGCTTCGGTCTGTGCGCAATCCTGTATATATTCATCGTGCTGCGAATTTTACTGAGCCTCAAATCATTCCTCGCTCCAGAAACCTGCCTTACTTTTGCGGCGCACGGGATGTTGGCAGTTGGTGGGTTCACCACCATGCCACGACAAGCTGTGTGGCAGCGGACCGTCCATCTCGCTACGATTCCGCCTGCCCAAGAGAAAGGACAGACGTGCCCTTGACACTCAGAAAGATCCCGCAGCTCCGAAGGCAGGGCACCCATCGACGCATATGACAATCGGGTCTCTGCACTGCGGTGAAATGAGATTGCACGACGGCAGGAGAACGAGCTTGCGAATGCCTGTGGCAAGGAGTCGGCCAGAGGTGTCCGCAACGCTCCACTTCTCCCCGCGAGGCACTCTGGCTTCACACGCTCTCCTGGCGACATCAAAGATAGAAACGAGGAAGAGAGTGTATAAGTTTCATACCCTTTCGACTGCCCCATATGCATCCCGCACAAAAAACACCCACGATTTGCCTGCTTTCCGGCTCCATCTCGATAGCCAGCAAGCCTACTTCATCTCAATCAGTGGAAAAGCGAGTCCCTTGAAGTAATATTCGAGGGGGTGTAAGCAGCACCTGTGTCTTCTCCACACTCGTGCACCTTCGCTATCGGTGGTGCTTGAGGACTAATTTTAAAGACGTATATTCATGACTGCGTACTACTTGCGACTTGTGGCAGCGATCAATGTTCTTGGGGAAGATGGTTCAAAGACGGTTCGGTAGGCTGTCACTGTGAAAGGAGCTGAGCATAAAACCTCAAGTCAAAACTGCCTATCAAACAGCAAAGAGATACGCCCGAATATGACTGTGAAGCTGCATCTTTCGCTGAATATCTTGGTGCATTATGTTCAATATCTATTGATCGACTCTCTCCCGACGTGCCTCCTCTGACTCCTGTATCACAATTTGGCCTCGGCAGTGCCGAGGTTTGCGCACGATTGTATCAACATTTCTTTTCATCACAACCTCGCACCAGGAGAAGACAGGGCATGATCCTGGCTTCACAGATTGAACAGCTTCTTGAGCTCCTCGGCTGTGTCTTCGGGCTTAGTCACAGTGTGGCCGATAGTACGCGAGTCCTCGAAGATCTCAAAGTCGTTGCCACCCTTGTACGTCTTGTCACCGAAGAAGTGGATCGTGGTGTAGTCGACGCCGCCGGGCAGGTTCTTCTCGTTGGCGACGTGCTGCAGGCAGTAGGTCTTGTCCCAACCAGTGGGGAAGATGTCGAAGGAAATCTGGCCTCCGATGGAGTAGCTATTGCGCGTCAGAAGAGAGTGCTTTTCACAACATCGAGATCAATCGGTTCATTCCATTGCGCATGCACACACACAGCGCTGTGAGGAATGGTGGGAGGGCCTTTCTCGACTTACGTGAGGCTCAGATCAGTAAACTCTTTCTTGATCGCGGCGATGAAGGTCCTCGCGGATCTTGTTCTTGAGGTCGAATTGCTCGTACTCGTGCGCTCGGCGACGCTGGCGTTACGGCCGATGGGGGAGACGTTGATCATGCCGTTGCGGAATTCGATGAAGGTGCCGCGCTTGACGGGGACGTCGAGGTCGGCGATGTAGTGCAGGATGAACTTGACGAGGCGCTTGTAGTTGTCCTCGCCGATCCACTTGATGAAGCTGTGACTCGCGAGGGGCTGGCCATGCGGTAGGCCGTCAGCGCCGTTCTCCGCGAAACAAAAGTCGAAGAGCGAGGTGACGGGGACTTCGGCGGAGCCGAGCTGCTCCTGCTGCTTGACCAAGTCCGCTACCGCCGACGAAGCCAATGGCGACTTTGTGGCGCAGAGCAGACAGCAGCTGCAGCATTGCTGGCGAGACGCCCTAGAAGTGTGACACAGAGTCTTAGCATGATGCGCGGTCTCGCGGGGGTCCCCTCGGTTCATTTTCGCCAATCATCTCTTGCAAGTAGACGGAGACTGACTCTGCGGGCGGGGGTGAGAGTGCCATCGACATCGAAAAGGCAGATGGTGTTCTTGACGGGGCGGTCGGCCAGCGCAGGCACGACTGAGATGGCGGCAGCAGCCATTGCGGGGGAGTATAAGATGTAGAGGGAGGGGAGAGGAGGGAATTCGGGTTAGTGGGCGAGTTTAGAGCTGAGATTTGAGGCGCTGCATGGGAAGATGTAATAATTTATCGGTGAAGGACGATCCCCATGAGTACTGAGCAGCGGATGAGGGCAAGAAAGCCACCTAAAGCTAGACCATCGACGGACTTATTACATGGACAGTTCGCGTGTAGGGGTCTTCAATCAGCATTGGTTGTAAGCTGGTATTGTCCAACTGGTCCTACGTGGTTGGAACTCATCCTACGACCTCATTCCCGTCCAATGTCCATGTGAGTCACACAAGTATGGGGACACGAGATTGCCTGTTTCATCAAGTAGAGAGAAGTCGTGTACGAACGGCAGAACGGCGGGAGCAGAAGACCGAGCAGATTGGCGTGGGCATGAGGTGTAATGCAGGGACAAAAGACCTTGCCCGGCGGAGAAGAGGATTGTGCCACGGCGATGGGAGAGCGAAATGGGCGGCGGATTCCTTTTTTCGCAGCGCATCTGCCCCACGTACCCCGCGCTCTCGGCATTGGCCCGCTTATTCAGCATCGGTCTCGGGACGGAGAGAGCGCGGAGAGCAAGCCAGGGGAGTGAACATCAAGAGAATTCGTGCGTTCGCAATCTCCGCGCTGGGCCAATCGCGATTCTTGAAACACGAGCACTGCCTCAGTGTTACGCGGTCTCTGAGCATCCGCGGGGTATTCAGCGCCGAATGGGAGATTGCAGGAGCCGTGAGTCACCGACGCAAGAGGACACATATATCATAACATAGCAATTTCGAAATCGTAGTCTATTGCGGCCACCAGTCACGAAATGTACCTCAGGTCGTCGACATCCGTCCAAGCGTCCACATGATGCAAGTAATTGCTGTCCACCCCCTAAACGCCCCATGATTGATCGGAACAGAATGCATGTTCAAGGCTGGACATCGCCCGGAACCCAAGACTTGCGCCTCACTCCGCCCGCTGAAATGTAGTTGCGTACTCTCTCGTATGTGATCCGGGCGACATGCTGTGCATCGCGAACCAGGGACTGCATGGTCGCAGAGGTTAATCCGCCTCATTCGGCGTGCGGCGCTCTGCCTTGCACTGACGATGGGCTTTTCTTAATCCCGGAAGCCATCGCGCGATCACTCCTTTCGCCCCTCTTCAAATCCCTTTCATTTCGCAGGCTCAACGGTATCACCCGCCACGATGGTCGCCCAGCCTATCAGTCGCCAATGCTTCTCTATTCGTCGACTCAAGGCAACCTTCTCGCCAATGGTTGTGCAGACCGGCGTGGTCAGCGAAAGCTTGGCCACGTCAGCCTTGACTGCGAGCACCTTCGCGCCGGTAGTATTTGACAGTACGTTCATCATGAGGATCTCGTTCTTGGTGAGTTTAGAGACCTTGGCTTGTTTGCCGTCCGCGGTCTTGACACCCAACAAGCGTTTGAGCAGGAAGTAGTTCACTTCGAGTGAGACATAGATCTTGGGCAATTTGCCTCTCAGACCCAAGACGTGACCCACCAGGCGATCGGCACGGCACAGTGTGGGATCGATTAGCGTGCCCACACCAATGAGACCACCAGGCACAGCGAACCTGAGATTGTTTGCTTTCCGCGAAAAGCGAGAGCACACGTGAGTGAATAGGACGACACTCGACTTTGCTGTCTGCGTCACGCGTGACGATGCCAGGTCGAATCTCAATCTCATCGCCGATCTTCAAACACCGGTCAAAAGCGAGCCTCCAGCAACACCACCTTTGAGATCGTCGATCTCCGAGCCGGGTCGGTTGACGTCGAATGATCGAATGATGATGAGCCGGGGGTCTTCCGTGAAATTTCGTAGAGGGATGGGGATTTTGGAGACGAGCAGCTCATTCAGAGCATCAATTATTGACTTTTCAACTGAGCGGAAATGGGAACGATGGGGGCACCTTCGGCAATAGTTCCACGGATGAACTTCTTGATGTCGCCGTAGTGCTTCGCAGCCGCCTCCTCACGTGACAGGTCAACCTTGTTCTGAATGATGATGATGTCCTTCAGCTTCATGATCTCGATGGCAGCTAAGTGCTCAGAGGTTTGAGGCTGCGGACACTCCTCGTTACCAGCGATGAGGAGGAGCGCGGCGTCCATGACCGCTGCGCCAGAAAGCATGGTACTCATGAGAATGTCGTGACCGGGACAATCAACGAAGCTACACGCGAGAGAGCGAGTCAGTTAGAATGATATACTGCGACACTTGGGGAAGGATTAGACTCACGAGACATGTCGGCACAAGCGATATCGCCCATCGCATCCGGGGCGCTCACACGCTGGGTCCACCTCCTTGTCACTGCTGAAGCTTTTGTAGCACGTTGGTCGAGGGCACTCCTCATTGTCGCATTTGTAAATCTTTGCATTGGCATATCCAAGCTTGATGGTGATGTTTCGCTCCTGCTCGTTTTTGAATCGCACAGTCTGCACACCCGAAATGGCCTTCACGACCGTACTCTTTCCATGCGCAACATGCCCGATGGTGCCAATATTAATCGTCGCTTGCCGTGACATGATCTCTGGCGAAATGGCTGTCATTTGCGCAAAATCGATTGTCGCTGGGTCGGGTTGCTCTGGCAATTCGGGCTTGTTCGTAGTGGTTGCGCTCGCATCGAGGTGCCCTTTTTAAGAGCGGACTTGGGGACTTCGGATTCTTCATTCTTGATTTCTACATCTTCGGCTTCGTCTGCAACGTTGTCCTGATCTGGGGATTGGGGCACATTTTCGTCCTCGGATGGGTAGTCGCCGTTGAAGCCATATTTGCGGCGAGTTGGCAATCTCAATACTATGTATGACTCGGAAAAGGCCGCTTTGGGGACTGGCTAGACGGGCGTGCCTGCGCGATCCCAATGAAAATGGCAGATGTGAGGGAGTCTTCGAGAGAGGCGACTCGAGTTCGTGGCGATGATTTGTGGTTGGCTGACTGACTCGGTGAAATATGTGCGGTGGTAACGCTTGGGTGCAACATAAGAAATTCGAACCACTGAGGCGCTGCCCCGCAGCGGCTGCCAAGATTTCGGGCCTTGAGGCCTGAGGCACGATCGAAATATACGATCTCACGACTACTCTAAGGACAATAATGCATAGACATTAAGGACGAACATGACGGTCTTCTAGATTGAACGGAAATCTCGGCATGGCGGAGCGCAGAAGAAGCTCTGGTGCAAAGCGATGTTATCGCTACAGCCGGCATAATCATCAACCTTGATGTTCATAAAATCGCCTTCCAAGAGCCATCTCACCACGTAAGCACTGCCATGTCGGTCCGGTAGCAATCTTTACACACATCCATACCCAGCGCAGATCAGACATGGGGTAAATACTGTTCCCGGGTCTCCAAATTTATTCTTCGCGGCATCCGTCAACGCAAGGCTTTTCATAGGCCGCACTGATGAGTCTTAGAAGAGGGAGTATATGTGAAGGCAAGACATTCATTAAGCTCGTCGCTCAATGATATATTCGTGACACCTGCGAGAGCTGGCGCCTCCATGCGCATAAAGACTCAATGATGGAAAAGACGCATGTGCTGCTCAACAAACGTAATTCCTAGCTGCTCTGCAGCTCCGAAGCATGCCTTGTCGTTCTGACTTCCTGTTGGTGCCGCAATGTACTTCACCCAGATCGTGCCACGCGGAACACATTGTCAGTAAAGGGGAAGAAAGCGTCGCTGGATACTGCAACCTCAGACAACCTGCTCAACCATGCCTTTCGCTCCTCAGCTGTGAAAGGAGTGGAACCTCTTCAAAATTGCGCTCCCATTCTTCGCGCTCAATTCCGCTGTCGGGCACAATTCCTGAGCATAGAAGATCGATGGCATTGCTTTTGTCAGCCCGCTTCGTGCCCTTCTTCCATTTTGATGTCCAGTGCACGCTGGTGAAAGCGCATCCACCAATTGTCGGCTTTATCGCCGGCAAGACGGGTGCAATGAATTCGCGACTGTTGTCCGGCGCCCAGGCCAATTACTTGACCGTTTTAGCGCGTAGCAACTGAATTCGACTGCGTGAATTTCAGCGCAATTGTTGCTACAGTGAGGTCGCGCAACGCTGATTCAGGCAAAGGAGCGGAGTCCTTGGGCACGACAATCGTGTTGAATGTCTTCTGGGGCGTGATGTTGGCGTCATTTCGATGTTGTGTGAGGGTGACACCAATGACGGTCTTCTGTTCTTGCGTTGGCGGCGTGTAGGTAGGGTCAATCTGCAGCACCAGGTACTTGCCACCTTTTTTCTTGCTGAGGATCTCCAAGGCTTCGGGCTGGTATCCAGGCGCAATCACACCGTCGCTGACTTCTTTACCGATGATCTTGGCAGTTGGCACATCAACTTCGTGCGAAAGGGGCGATCACATCGCCGAAACTGGACATGCGATCTGCGCCTCTTGCACGAGCATATGCTTGGGCGAGACCTGATGTCTCCAGGCCTTCGATATCCCTCCACCATTGTAGACCTTCTTTTCGACGTCACTGAGACGCACACCGATAGCGGCACCAGCTGGAGAGACGTGCTTGAATGAAGCCGCAGCTGGGTATTGCAAAGCTTCGCTGAGCTCCTTCACCAATGGCCACGCATTTAGTGCGTCACACAGATTGATGTAGCCAGTGATCCAGACAGTACCTTGAACGGGATTGAGCCTTCAGCAACAAACGCCGACGCCGGCTTTTGGTGAGGATTCGTTCCATATCGCAGGGATAGGTGCTTGACGCCTTCTCCAGCATACTTTTTGCGGAAGAAATCCGAGATAGCGGTGTCGTAGTCTGCTGTATGCGAGATGCCTTGAGCGCGTAGAGCTGTCGCATCTTATCTGTGACCTCGCCCTTCTCCAGCTCTTGCAAGAAATCGTGGTAATCTTCAGGATCACTCAGATGGTGACTCGGCTGTGGTTCTTGCAGCAGCGCGGATCAAGGTGACCCCTCCAATATCAATCTCTTCGACAGCTTCAGGGATGGTGACATTGATCTTCGCGACAGTGTCCTTGAATGGATACAGATTGCAAATCACATAGTCGACTTTGTTGATATTCTGATCGCAAGATCTTTCTCATCAGAAGCAAGATCCCGTGCAAGAATTCCAGCGTGTACAGCAGGGTGAAGGGTCTTCACGCGACCCGAGAGCATTTCCGGGGCTTTGGTAATAGCAGACACATCTCTGATCAGAAACTGATTGTCAGATGCTAGATGCTCGCCTTCCAATGCATGATTCATGTTTGTGAACGGCCCACGAAGACTTACTCTACTGGAAATCCGGCTTCGCGGATGAGTTTGGCGGTACCTCCGGAGGCGAGTAGTCGAATATTCTGCTTGACAAGGCCTTTGGCAAGGTCCAATAGGCCCGTCTTGTCGTACACAGAGAGATGGCTATTTGATCTTATGGTCAATACAAACTGAAGCTGCACATGCGTCGAAGTGAATGATGATTGCCCTGTCTGTGCATTCGAACTTACCAATCTTTGAGCACCGTCTGAGGCCATGTTTGCGGCGATTTGATTTGCGAAATGAAAAGAGTAAATGGGCGCAGCAGAAGCTTCACAAGGGCCAAGCGATAGATATTCTATCGAAGAAATGCTTCGGCATTGGGTCCCTGTGTACTTCGTAGCCGGATTTTTTTGGTTTGGCGCGTTGCGATAACGGAACCCCCGCTGTGAAATTTGTGAACCCCGCCGACGTCAGGCGTCGGCTTCGCGTACTGTACTGTACATACGACACCACAGTCTTGTAGCTGTCGAACGTGGACGAAGTCGCATGTAACTCAACGCGATTGTAGGAGCTCTCCATTGCATACCACCAGATGCAACGTATTGAGATCTGCTGGATTAGTCTATGTGTAAGAATGACTGCATTGTGCAAATGGTGGGCTTAAAGATTAAGTGTCAAGTCTACCATAAGACGCCGCGACACCCTTTCTGCACCCTCATTCCCCGTGGTCGAGAGGGAAACCGCGCATAAAACATCGTACATGCACAGGATCGAGACCGACGCCTTCAGAAGTATGGTTGTCCTTGTGTGTACCATAGCGTGAAGACCGCAGACATGATTGCAAAGTGAGTCTGAGAAGGCATTGCCTTCATTTCCCAAGATCAGCTCTCGAGATCACCAGACCAACGTTGCAAGCGCGCGAGTAATACGGCAAAGATCCTCATATGCCAAGCGAAATGGTCAGGGGAGGATGAATTCTCCCAAGTCGATCGCCCTTGATCACGTCACTCATAGCTGCTTCATTTCCTCATGGATCGAAGTCGATCATTCTTGCTACGCGGTTGCCACGAGAATTTTCGCTGTCTTTGGGCAACTCACCGCCTCTCCTCTTCAATTCCTCGCCCATAGTCTCAACGCCACCACCCTTGCTGGGCAAGTCCTCCAGACGGCTTGGGCGAGGATCACTAGTCCAGAAAGCATGCTGCAATGCTTGCTCTGCCGTCAGCCGCTTCTGTGGATCGAGCAGCAGCATTTTTCATCAGAAAATCGACACAACGTACGCCAATGGAACGAAAATTACTCAACCAGTAATCTCGAGGCTGCAGAGGCGTCACTTCTCCTGGAATCACATAACCTTTCAGTTACTGACTCCAGGCCAGTTGTTTTTCGTGGGAGCTCCGACTTTCTCACATATCAACTTTAGCATATTCAGTTCGCTTTCAGGCCAAGCCCGGAACAGGACTTCGCGGGTTATCACTCAGCAAAGACGCAGGCCGCAGCTCCATATATCTACGGCACCTCCGTAATGAGGTGCCTGTAGAAAAGCTCCGGAGGGCGGTACCAGATTGTGATCGTATTGTAGGTCATATGTTGAAAAGGATCGGCGAACGACCTCGCAAGACCGAATCAGCTAATTTTATTTCACCGTTCGCATGCGATAAGCAAGTTGTTGGGCTTGATATCCCGGTGGAGAACGAAATTCGCGTGGCAGAACCAGACAGCACGCAGAGCATCAACATCCAGGCTTTGATGTCAGCCGGCGTGTAGGATACGTTCTGCGTGTCCTGGATCAGTTTGAGCAAGTCACCCTGAGGCAGGTGCTCCCAGAACTAGGTTTAGGTTCTGATTCTGGTGGAAAATACGGCGTGCAACTTGATGATGTTGGGGTGATTCAGCTCCTGGAGAAACTTAATTTCGCGTAGGGAGTCATAACTAATCCCAAACTCCTTTACTTCCTGCACTACTTTGATCTTCTTGATGGCGACTAGTTTTGTGGGATCGGATACCAGGTGGGCGGTGAACACATCGGCATATTGACCGCTTCCGAGCTTCTTACCCTTCACGTATTTCGAGCGTTCTTGTTGATCGAGCTGTTCGGCCAGATCCGCGACGAGGCGGAGTAGCGATTGGTGATGCTGGAGCGCTAGGGGGCTGTGGTGACAGCTTCTGTCGCTTGAATGGCGGCTCAGGCGGGACGTCAAGGGCGGGGGAAGTTGCCATGTTGGTATTTCGGTCTTCTCACGCCTACGCCGATTTGACATGTGCTTGAAGGACGATTGCATGCATTATCATCAGAATTGAGGACTTCGTAAATTGCGCGGGAAGTGAGCTCCGTTATGGATCGTGAGGTAGAGTGTAGAACTAGGCATGGCGGTTTTACACATACCAACTCTCATCCAATCATTTGCGGACTTCTCCTCAATCCCGCAACCTCATACACGATACAACAAGCAATACATATTCAATCCATCCTAGTTGAATACTCGCTTTGTGTTCTGGTGGCTGTCTGAGACTTACCAGCGTCCTCTCCCTACGTTCGCGAGCAATGTCGCTGAAGACGCCATCACTCCTCCGCTTGTGCACCTCGCTGCGGCGAAAGTGGGCGCATCCAATGCCGGCACGTCCATCGAGCCGCTGAATCGAAACTACAAGTACCACCACCGCTGCCATTTGTCCCCGACCCGGAAACATTCCTCAAGCTCATAGGAAGGAACATGGTGCAGCACGCCGCCAAAATTCCATCATGGGAGGCTTTGTTCACTCTCAGCAGTGCGCAATTCAAGGAATCCGGCATCGAGCCAGCACGCGCACGAAGATATCTACTTTGGTGGCGGGGACAGATATCGTACGGGAAGATTGGGTATTGGAGCTGATTTGACCGAAGTCGAAATGGTGTGGCTGAGTTGCGCATCGCAGAAGTCCCAAGTGATCGACTTATGGACAGCACGGCGACGTCTCCAAGAGCGCGGGCAATGCGGAAATGCGTGGTCCAATGTGAAACCCACTGCAGCGACCAAGCAGGAAGCTGTCAGCAAAGAGGGTCCTGCAAAGCCACCATTGCTGGCCTCAGTCGCGCCAGCTTTGCGCCTCAAGAACCCAAATGTCACTCGACTTCAAGGATGAAGATCGTGAACGCCAATACCATCTCAGTGGACCGGCGTCGAGGCCGTCAAGGGCTACCTGGGGTTGCACGACTCAGAGCCGCAGATGGACTCTGGGAAGAGCGCAGAGTCACAAGGTGGATGGCGAGAGAGACGCAGAGCGGAGGTGCGTTACAAGAGACGTCTGCCGAGAAGAAGGCCGCGCGATAAGAACGCGTCAACAACCCTGGATGCATCATCTCATGAGCCGTATCATGTGCTACACGCTCTCACTACTGGACTCCGATGCCGAGATCGCCATCGAATGTACAAAATTACTCCGTTTCCTCATCGCCGTGTGACAACAGAACACAGGCAATGTACAACACAGTCTGTCTAAGAACTTTCACGCCGCAGTCCGTATCGATATTCTCAAACCCGTTTGTTCCTTAGCATTACTCGACACTATCACTTTTCCCACGGGACAAGATAATGTCCGACCAAACTGCGAGCTCTCCTCCGTCATCGCCGCAGAATCCGAGGTTCAGCCTATCCCTCAGTCAAAGACGATCGCTGGAAAATACTTCATGCGCACCGCGCAACGTCCCACATTGCGATCCAGTCAGCCGACCAGTCTTGGATCTCGAACATGCTCGTTCTTGTTGATCGACCAGTCGGTTGTATCCCATTCCAATGAACTTTATACTCGGCCCCCTGATCTACGGGGCATTGTCTCTGTGTCGCATCTCGTCTCTCGTGGCTACTTAAGCGCATCGAGTGCACGGAGAATATATATGCGCTTGACCCGTCGCAATGTATGTAGCAGTAGAGTCGTCATAACCATCTTGCACACTTTCCGCCGCCTCGTAAGCTACAACGTACCCCCCTTGCAAACGCGGACACGGCTACCTGTTTTCTCCAATCACTTGTGAACTCCTCTCCTCGACAAGCCAGCTAGTAACACCGCACATACAATGAATCAGTCCGCCCCTGAGGAGGGCTGATGTCATGTCGAGATCGCACTCTGCTCTACTGGCCAGCTCTCACTCGACGGCAATCAGATCCATATGCAGCCCCAGCAGCGACTGGCGCGATGACGCACGGCATCCGCGTCCCATCAACCCCAGCGACCACCGCCGCGCTCCGAGCACCCGTCTCCGACTCCCAAACAACATTCACATCTTCAGGTTAGCTCGTCCTCGAACATCCTCTGCGCCACCCCCAACACGGCCTCGCCAGACTTCCCTCTGATCCCG
Organism: Persea americana; assembly: GCA_029852735.1. Taxonomy (NCBI): domain Eukaryota; kingdom Viridiplantae; phylum Streptophyta; class Magnoliopsida; order Laurales; family Lauraceae; genus Persea; species Persea americana. The sequence goes on along the minus strand of JAQQXO010000245.1, from coordinate 12,954 downwards.
CAGCCGCCGATCGATGCAGACGCCGACATCGATCCTGGGGGGGTCACGCCCACGTCATGCGCACCATAACTTACAGTATTGCCATCCACGCAGCCGCTCCCGTCCAAAGGCGTGCGGGCGCGAACGTTTGTCCAGGGTGGGCGCTAGTGAACGGTTCCCGAGGGTGAAGCCGGGCCCGTGTGGACGTTGCGAGGCTTGCTCGGCCCCGTCCCGCGTGGCTGGGTGGGGCGTGGTGACCCGCGATGCGCAGGCGAGGTCGGGGCGTCGGAGGCGATCTGAAGTCGTGGTGGGGAATCGGGTTGTGGGGATGGGTGAGGGTGCTGAATGCGGAATTTGGGGGGTTTGGTGGGGCGGAGGATGTTGGGTGAGGTTATAAGTCAGTCAGGGTGGTGATGGTTTGGGTGAGAGTGGAATGAACGCCGAGATTCCGCCTGGCGCCGTAACTTAGTCAATGCGTGTCGATTTGATGCCTGTGTGAGGATTTATCTTCGTCAGCGCAATGGTTGCGTATTGATCGGTGATGCTTTGGATCATAGTTTTTGTCGTCAATCTCTGTTCGGCTCTCGCGACTATACGAAAAGTTAGTCTCTCGAACTGCACGCTGAACACACGATGATACCGTGATCAGAGTCCCGACGGTCATCGAAATAAATGATTTTCCTCGATTGCTGCATCATGGGGGATCACCGCCTGACGAGGGAAAACGAGAGACAGGGACAGCCTGCACGGTCTGCTCATCGCTGCCCAGGTGGTGATTCGGGGCTCAGGGGCGCTTCGAACACCGATGTGTCTGCATGGCCGTTAGAGCCGCATTGTTGCTCCGAACGGATGACATGACGTGCGTGCGGATTTCGGGTCAGTGGGCCCCGTACGTCCATGCATGACGACTGCCGAGAGCAGGGCGGCGGGCAGGACGGGGCGCATACCATCATCGCACATGGCAGTGCAGAGACAGTCCGCCTACACGAAGCCAGGTTGTGGCAGCAGACGTCGATCACTCCTCGGCCTTGAGAGATCGACAGTGGGTGAACTGACGTTCGCCGTGGCGCATACTACAGTAAGTTACCGACTACTGTACAGTATATGCATCTAGCAGTACAGCAACTTAGCATGATCGTGACCCGGTCTTGTGGGCTCGATCCTGCGCATCTTCGCACCGGCTGCGTGTCAGCGTGTGCAGTAACTTAGCCCGGAATGTAGGTGGCCACCAGTCGAGGCCCAGATGCCCGGTGACTCGCGTGCAGGTGGCAGAAGCTACTGTAGTTGTGACGCATGTACAAACCTGTGTGCGTGAGAGCAGACCGCGAACCCAAGACATCCATACTCATCCATCCAGCTGCATCGCGGCGCGAGGGCGATGTCATTGCAACCTTGTTGCCGAATGCTGTTCTCGCAATAGAACTAGATCGGATATGGCGCCTGCATCGGACGTCCCAAGGACAAACAAAGAATCGCTTGAGCCTTGCCACACGGCGCAACGGAGAAGATCAGTCTCAGCTCGTGAGGCACATGTCATGACGTACAATGAGTCAATCACTTTGTTGCTTCGGTCCTTCGGAAGTCAACCACGCCCTCAGATCGCATCGGCGGTCCATCACGAGGGCAAAGTGCAGGCAGTAGGATCATCGCTCGGCGCCCCGCGAGTCGAGGGAATGGCGCTTTGGGGGTGCGGGGATTAGCTCGAATTGCATTTGACGTGTGATGATATTCGACGAAAGATGGCTCTGAAATAGTATGCGGTCGGTTGACGAGTGCATGTTCCTTCGGCTTTCCCGCAGAGACCCGAGCACTCCTCCGCATGCAGAGCGACGTGTCTCTGATCATGATGTCGGCCGCATGTGCTGTAATTACCGAGACTCCTTGTCACGCAGCCTGGGGACATGCAATCAAAGTGATCCTCGTACGCGAGGTCACCTCTGCGCAACACTCGCTCAGCGTGCCATCACTGACGCAGGTTTAGATGCACAGGTTGACGGATGCCAGGCAGCTTGTGGGAGCAAAGACCTTCTCCAAGTTAACAATTTCATTAATTGTGACGCTATTGTGTCAAGATGCAAGGTTTCGCGATCGCGCCCGTATGCAGCGAAGCCTGCAAGATACACTGTAATATAATCTTAACCTTACTTAAACCACAGTATAAGCATATTCTGCCTCTACCTGATGAGCCTTGGCAGACGGGGACAGACTGCGCACGCCCACGCGTGCTGGCGACGCGCCTACTGTGCGAGAAGCATTCCACCATCGGCACGGAAGAATCGATTGTTGCCCGCACATCCTTGTGTCGACATACCTCGTTCGCTGCCACGCACTGGGTATCAGCTGGCACATCACAGGCACTCATTACCCTCCGACGGACGCAAGGAACCCGTCGGGGCTTCTCCACCTTCCCGGACTGGGGAGGGAGCCAGTGGACGTGTCAGCCCTCACCACCATCGCACACCATCGGAGCTCGACACTGTCGTGCTTGAGACAGGCGGCGGACAGTGTGCGACCACGCGAGTTCGGCGATGAATGGCGCAGAGACGAGGCAGGGAACGAGAGATGACAAGCAAGCTTGATGCGTGGCTCGCGGGGAATTCCCACAGTGCCAGATGAAAGGATCCACCTGCTTCGGGTGAGGGAGTCGTCCGGCAAGGTCTGCGTGGTCTATGTTCCGACACGCATTACTCTGCTACATCAACGCACGGATGGTGGAGAGAGTTCGATGGGCGACGACGCCAGGTCATTCGTCCAGGCGGAGAGTCCGAGTCAAATGAATGCCGCAGCGTGATGGACCTTGGGCGGTGCGCGCTAGCTGCATGCTGCACCCCCTCCACCTCCTCTGGTCATTCAATTCGCAGTCCATCGCCGTTTCATGAGCTGGTATTTGCGGTGCGAGGCCATCTGTGTCCGCATCGCATGAACTGCATGAGCGGCTGCGTGGATCGCATGGCCTGTCGCGGATGATGACATGGGGAGTCGCGGATGATGACATGGGGAGTCGTGGCAAGGGAAACGCTACGTCTGTCCATGCACCACCGTTGCAACACTCCCACAGGCTCCAAGGTCGACGCGCCGCACACGGACCTGAAGTGCATCGTGTCTGCGTGGCACATCGCTCGGTGCGCGTCTGCTAGAACTATCGGATGCAGTGCGCACGAGCGACCGCCGCGTTGATCGAAGCCGCCGTCCGCCAGCATCGTCATCGGTGTGTCGCGACTCGCTGTTGAGGCTCTTGGGTGTGATCCCCCTGTCATGCGCACTGGACTACCAGCTGCCCAGCTGCTACCACACATCGCGATGCGCCTTGTCAGAGCACAAGTTATATAATGTCGGTAGCGTTGTCGTCTTGCTCGAGGCAAACCATCCTCATCGTCTTCTCCCTCTCGAACCCCTGTCGCTGCCGCTCTCGTCGTTGTGAAGCTGTATCGCTGTCGCAGTGCACCCCTATAAACGGAACCCAATCGTTTTGCTCTTCTCGCGATCCACACAAAATGTCAGCCTCGATCACTGCCGTTGCGCTCTCGCTCCTGGCGCTCTCCAGTGCTTCCCCCATTAGCAATCCCATCAGCAAGAGAGCCGCGACGGTCGCAGATGCCTCTGCAGCCTACACCACGCTGCAGGCATGGTACAACGAAGGGAGTGGCCTCTGGAATCCAAGTACTGGGTGGTGGAATAGCGCAAACTGTGAGTGGCCTCAGATCCCATGGCAGCTGCGATTGGCGCACTGCTGTTGAATGCATATCTCGGAGACAACAAGCTGACATGTTCGCTGCGTGATCCCAGGTCTGACCGTCGTCGCGAACCTCGCCCTTGTCGAGAGCTCTTTCAGGAACACAGCAGAAGCAATCTTCGCCAATACCTTCACCAATGCGCCCTCGAACAATGTGCAGATGGCAAAAGTCATGGGGCTCCAGGGGAACGAGTTTTTGACCACCACGGTTTATACCAACAGCTCATTCCCCGCAGTGAGTGGATCTTCGATATCAGAAGCTGTTCTCAACATGCAGTCAACCGAGACAACAACCACCAACGGTTTCCTGGATGGGTGAGTAATATCGGTCCAGCTTGCTGTCCAGACGGGGACGCTAACAACAGGACAGGTATTATGATGACGAAGGCTGGTGGGCTCTTGCATGGATTGCAGCATATGATGTCTCTGGCAACTCTCAGTACCTGTCCGAAGCCGAATATATCTACAACGACATGAGGGAGACCTTTGGCCAGACTCCTTGCTCCAGTAACTCCGGCGGCTCGGGTGGGATCTGGTGGGATAAGGACCATACCTATGTCAATGCAATCGCAAATGAGCTGTTCCTGAGCGTAGCAGCGCATCTTGCCAATCGTGCTTCGGGAAGCAAGGCCGCTGGTTATCTCAGTGACGCGAAACAGCAGTGGGCGTGGTTCCAGGGAAGCGGGATGATCAACTCGAACAACAACATCAACGACGGCTTGTCTAGCGGGTGTGATAACAACGGCGGAACCGTGTGGTCATACAACCAAGGTGTCGTTCTGGGTGGTCTGTCGGAGCTCCACCTGGCCACCAGCGACTACAGTTACATCTCCAGTGCGCAGAACATTGCCAACGCAGCCATCTCCACGCTGTCTCAGAACGGGATCTTGCACGATCCCTGCGAGCCCAACTGCGGGCTGGACGGCAGCCAATTCAAGGGTGTGCTCATGCGCAATATGATGGAGCTGTATGTGGTGGACAGCAGCCAGGGACAATATCAAACATACCTGCAGGATAATGCTGCTAGCATCCTGCAGAGCGACAATGAGAACTCCAAGCTCGGTCTGGTGTGGTCGGGATCATTCGTCGGCCCTGCAAATGCCTCGACCCAGAGTTCCGCGATGGACGCCATCGTGGGATCGATCACCGTCAGTTGATCGATGATTTGTGGGCAACCACATGCGCAAGATGATGACTTTTTTGGATGCTCTCCCGCTGCATGCGAGTGATCCGGAACGATCGAGACGTTGAACGATGCAATGATATCAGGATGGCACAGGCGTTCAGGAGTAATGTTTTTAGGCCCAGGCGTGGATCATGATCGACCAGTGGCGGAGCAAGTTTTAGGCTGGCGCTTGGCATTCGGCGCATGGGGTAATTGTTGATGCCTTGTGGCCTTAGGCACCCGGTTTCGTGAATTTAGGTCTCATGTGCAATCATGTTTCATGAAAGCAGTAATTGTTCTCCGAACAGAATTCAGTTGCCTAGAGTGGTTCCATGATGGCTGTGCTCATCCCGACAATGAGATTGAACATGTTTTGCTGTGTCGAGGGTGTTGCGCATCCGCGATCCTTCAAGCCGCATCCGCTCGCTCGGGAAGCCGAGCGTTGCGGGGGTGGTTCCGGAGAATGGCCGAAAAGGGTAGTTCGAGCGAGGCGGGCGCGGTTTACGAGTTTACGACGGCTCCAGTGGCAGCGGACGGTCGAGCATTGCTCCTCTGCCGCCGACTGCCTTCTGCCGACTGTCATCGACTGTCATCCTCTTGAATGCGAGAACGGCTGAATGGCTGACACTTCGATGCCCTGACGTGATGTTGGGGAGACCAGGCAGAACGAGGAGTATGGCAGTGTATGATATGACGAGGATGAGGATAAAGATGATGACGACGACGACGATGATCACGACGTTGGTCGACTGTTCAGCCGGCGGATGCATCACCATGTCCGGTATGCTAGAGATGAAGGGAGGGTCACACGGCTACAAGAAGTCGTGTCGCTGGTGAACATTTTCTCCTACCAAGCAAAGGGGTATGATCTGAGCCACAGCGCTTGATGACAGCCACAACCTGGTTGCAACGGGCCAACAGTCAGCGCATTCGTGGCAATGGCGAATGGACGAGAGTGATGAATAATGTGCAGGACAGTATCGTGTCTAGCTTTGATCGAAGGCGTGAGCATTGTACAGTGGTGTGATGGTGTGGTGGTGTTGAGGCCGTGGAGGCGCTGGGAAAGGAAAGGTCGTTCTCGTTTTCGGCACGTGTGGCTGCAGCCGATCCCGATACGTACGGTAAGACGCGGGCTGCTCGCCGCGGTCATGATGACTGCCGCTGCCACCACTCAATCAATTCTGGCGACCAGCGCACCTCGTGAGCCGGCGCAGCAGTGAGGAAGGCGTGTAAGAGCCTCACTGAGCCAAATTCAGTCTAGCAACCTGTCGCTCGCGATGACTCCAGGCAATCAGCCTCAACGAATTGCGACGGGTAGTGCGGGAGGGGTGCTGTTACGGACTGCAAGGAGGACAGGACTAGCCGTGAGCGCCCGGCAAAGAACAGCAGGCCTGGTGGGTAAAGCACCACGGTAGACGCACTGGTTGATGTGCTGTGACATGTTCAGTTCGCACCATGCCAGGGCTCGCGAGGTGGCTGTCTCTGTCCAGTGTAGCGGAAACAATGCAGTTCATCTCGGGTTGCGAGGTGTCTGTCTCTGTCCAGTGTACCGGAAACACTGCAGTCCATCTCGAGAGACTGCAGACCACCACCCTGACCTCGCCACGATGACATGAATGCAATGCATGTGAGTTCGTTGGCCGTCTGGCCTCGGCAACACGCCCGCAGGGGCATCGGAGAGGCTAGTCATCCTAGCGCGCACCCGAAGCGTGTGTAGAGCGAGACCCCAGGTACGCCGAGTTACCTCACCATACGCGACCGGTCGCCGGAGGTTGGCCGCTGCGAGGGGCTGTGCTGCGTATTCTGCAGGTAGACGCCTCGGGAAGAACTCCCGTGCGCCCAGCAGACAATTTCCCCAGATGCCAGTTCACGAGCACGGCGGCGGCATGCATGCCCGTCGCTCTCTGTCTGGCTGTCTGTGAGTCTGTGAAGAGTCTGTGTGCCGGTCTGTGTCGCCGGACCACCACGACACATGCGGGCATCCGTGACAACTCTGCCGCTTGGGAGATGGGAGATGAGAGACGGCCTTCGCCGTCGACAGTGCCAGGGATCGGCGGGGCCCTCTGCGCGCGCAACTAGAGCCCTTGATCTGGCGGAGACTCCAGCGGGAGAGCCAGATCTGAGACGCCCAGCCGGGCCACGCCATTGGCCACAGGCTCCGCCGACCGAGGCAACTGCAAGACCACACACAGTATTGCGCCAGTGAACTAAACCCTCGCGCCCGCCCGCCACCACCGCCTGCCTGTCAAGTGCTGGCAAAAAAGGTGGGTGCCTTGTTCGCCCTGCCACGGGTGGGGTTCCTATATCATCGCCCACCGCCCGGCTCCCTCTACGCCTTTGCTCCTGTTCCCAATCCCGGTCCTCTCCCCCCCTTCGTGCACCATCCGACTGTCGCCCAGGCCAGCAGGATCGCATACCACCGCGTCCACCATCTCCATCCCGTCCACCACTCTCCCCCCGCCACTCTCCCTCCACTCTCCCAGCAGCAGCCATGGCGTGGGTTCCGTTCGAGAAGGGCGACAACAACTACGATGTCATCATCATTGGAGCCGGTATCTCGGGTATCAACTTCGCCTACCGCCTGCAGGAGCGCTCTCCCCAGCTGAACTACGCCATCATCGAGCGCCGTCATGAGATTGGTGGCACTTGGTCGCTTTTCAAATACCCAGGTATGTTGCGCCCACTTCGCCTTCAGTCAGCCCGCGCCACGTCCCCCACCTTTCGCCACCCGTGCCCAATGTATTGAACTGGCAGCTGACGAGCAATCTCAGGTATCCGATCTGACTCTGATCTCTACACATTCGGCTTCCCGTGGAGGCCATGGAACCACAACGACGCCATCGCTGAGGGTGACCTCATCCGAAACTACGTCAAGGAGTCGGCTGAGGAGTACGGCATTGACAAGAAGATCAAGTTCAACACCAAGGTGTCGGGCGCTTCTTACAACTCAACTTCCAAGACCTGGACTTTCGACACCCAGAACACCAGTGGCGAGAAGAAGACCTACAAGGCTCGATGGATGCTGATCTGCACTGGTTACTACGACTACGAGAACCCCCTGCAGACCGATATCCCCGGCATCAAAGACTTCAAGGGCCAGGTCATCCACCCTCAGTTCTGGCCCGAGGATCTCGACTACACCAACAAGAACGTCACTGTCATCGGCTCTGGCGCTACTGCCATCACCGTCGTGCCAATCATGGCTGACAAGGCCAAGCACATCACCATGCTCCAGCGTTCCCCCTCGTACGTCATGGCCATCCCCCGTGAGGATATCATCGAGAAGTTCATCCGCGCCGTTTTCCCCGCCTTCATCCAGGCCATCCTCCTCCGATGGAAGTGGATCTTCGCACCCCTCATCCTCGTCACCTACTCCGCATGGTTCCCCCGCGCCGCGCGCGCCACCATGAACAAGCTCACTGAGCTGCAGCTCCCCAAGTCGATCCCTCGCGATCCCCACTTCACTCCCCGCTACAACCCATGGGAGCAGCGCATGTGCATGTGCCCCGACGGTGACTTCTTCAAAGCCCTGCGATCCGGCAAGGCCAGCATCGAGACCGGTGTCATCGAGAACATCACCCCCAACGCCATCAAGCTGACCTCGGGCCGCGAGCTCAACCCTGACATTATCATCACTGCCACTGGCCTCAAGCTCCAGTTCGGTGGCGGCATGGCCATCAAGGTTGATGAGAAGCCGTTCGTTCTGGGCGAGAAGCTTGTGTGGAAGGGATCCATGTTGGAGGACCTGCCCAACGCCTCTTTCTCCATGGGTTACGTTGATGCTTCATGGACGCTCGGTGCTGACGCCACCGCCCAGCTGACCACCCGTATCTGGAACCAGATGCGCGACGAGGGTGTGGTCGAGGTGACCGCCCGCCGACTCGGTGACGAGAAAGAGACTGTCAAGCCGATCGATCTCCTCCGCCTCAACAGCACATATGTGCAGAAGGGCAAGGACCAGCTTCCCGTCGCTGGTGACCGTGGACAATGGGTGCCCCGCAGCAACTTCATCCGCGACATCATGACTGCGTGGTATGGCGACATCAAGACCTCCACCGAATGGGTCAAGGCATGAGCGTGAGGAAGCTATTTCGACTGGACACACACGAACTCAAAAGACGGAGATGAAAATATGATTGAGAATATGAACACTATCTTGCCACAGTCTGGCGAGCCCTTGGCGGGATGCTTATCGCTTGCAAAGTGGGCTTGGAAACACATTCGGTTGCTCGTTGGTGAAGCCTGTGTGAGCAAAAGGCCGAAAGATCTCTTTGTGTGACTGATTCGCGATTTTCCCTCGCATTATCTGCGCGAATCCGGGTGCGGTGGGGCGTTGTTTTTTTTGGCTTCTTAGAATCGTGTGCATAGACTCACTGAATCGTTCTTGATAATTTCACATTTACTCACAAGTTCTGCGTTGTGAATCGACAATGCCATCTGCATGCCGTGTTGCTGCCCTCACGACGCCTGCCGTGCGCAATGAGGTTATGGCTGCCACGAATCTGCGGTGGCGATCTGCCTTGGTGGCGTGTAGGTGATGCGCGCTCCCGGCTCCCGGCTCCCGGCTGCCGGCTCTGTGTATGTAAGCATGCGTAGGTTAAGTTAACCAGGGGTCTCAGGAACTCGCAGCAGGTACACACAGTACTATACGAGATGTACTGTGTGGTATGTGGCACCCGACCTCTTGGAGACGGTGATCCGTGCGCATGCGGCTGGGCGGACCACCGTCTGTCGCGAACGTGAATCGCAGCGAGAAATATCAATCTGCTCGGCCATTCGGTTTCCATGTGTTTGTCTTTCAGCTGCTCCTGCAGACCAGTGCCATCCGTGCACTCGCAGTCACGCCCCTCCACTGAAAGATTTGTGGACGCGCCACAGATCAGCCATGTCTTGGCCTGCTCTGCTGGAAGCTTGGCTGTAGCGCTCTCCCCCATCCCAACATGCTGTCAACGAGTGGCACCGATTCGTTTCCAGTGATTCCCGATCACTCGAAAATCACCCAAGCCCTGGTATTGCTTGAACCGACATTGATCTCCCTTGCTGCCGCGTTTCGAAGATAGAAGCTTACTAGGCCAGTCCTGCCATAAGTTCAGAGCGAAGCTCTGGCACCCGCCACTCTGCAATCATGCTTCGAAGCTCTGCCTTGGCAGCATCATCAGAAGTTGACAGACTGAAGTGCCCCCAGCTGCCTATCAGGCCCCTCGTACCGAGCACGCCGTGGTTCCGAAGGACGCCGACTTGGTGATTGCTGCAAGAAAGCTTGGCTGTGTGGCATTGCAACGCGTATATAAAACAGCTTCGATAGGTAATTTGATCGCTTGGACGCGCGCCTTGCTCTTCTCCTTGTCGGTTTCTTCCATCTAGACCTCTCAATCCACAAGCAGCAGCGATCATGTTCCCCCTTGGAGTTGTTGGCGCAATCTGCGCCTCTGTTGCGTTTGCTGCGCCTACAGCACCGTTGTTGTCAAGCGCGGCATTGCTTGATCCCGGCGCCTCAACAGGTCATACACAGATCCAGGAACCCGATGGACCGACGCAGTATCAGATCTCGTTCGGACCTCGACCTTACTATATCATCAACAACATGACCGACTCGGCTCTCAAGACAAAACTACAGCAATGTGAGAATTCGGCTTATTCGATCACCGATTGGTCTATCGGGCATCGTGGAGGTGGCACTTTACAGTTCCCTGAAGAGACTGTGGAGAGCACAGAGGTAAAGCGCTCCAGGTCATGCTTCGTTGGCTTGTGTTGCTGATGTGGGCATATTATAGGCCGGGGCGAGGATGGGGGCCGGGATCTTAGAGTGTGATGTCTCCTTCACGAAAGACCTGCAACTCGTGTGCAGACATTCTGTGAGTTCTATACTTGGATTGCCGGATCAATTTCACGTGCCCACAGACCATCGAGCTAATTATTTCTTGTCTGTTGAACTAAGCTTTGCGATCTACACACCACGACGAACATTCTCCTCAATCCGGGACTGGCACAGAAATGTACACAACCCTTTCGACCGGCGAACGGTACAACCCCAGCCTCGGCTCTGTGCTGTACAAGCGACATCACACTCGCCGAGTACAAGACGTTATGCGGAAAGCAAGATGGATTCAATGCGTCTGCGAAAACGCCACAAGATTTCCAGTACGGCACACCCGTCTGGCGCACCGAATTATACGACACTTGTGGGACACTGATGACGTTGGACTCGTATATCGACCTCGTCGATAGCTTCCCAGGCTATCGCAACTTCACGCCCGAACTCAAAACCCCACCAGCTGCTGTCCCCATGCCATTTACCTCCGCAAATGGCACTGTATACACACAGCAGCAATATGCGCGCGATATGATCAACACGTTCATCACCAAAGGAATCGATCCCGCGCGAGTCTGGCCCCAATCGTTCAATCCTCCTGATATTTACCAATGGATTGCTGAGTACCCCAAGTTCGGCGCGCAAGCTATTTTCCTTGACGAGGACGGAGACGACTCGGCTGGATTCACAGCGGATGTTTCGCATTTGGCGTCTCTGAAAGCCCGCGGTGTGAACATTATTGCTCCTCCATTCGGCTATCTTCTCGCTTATGGCGATGCGGAGAATAAAACGGTGATCCCGTCATCCTATGCCAATGAATCCAAGCGAGTCGGCTTGGACATTATTGCTTGGACCTTCGAGCGCTCTGGTCCTCTCGCGAAGGTCAGAGCTGCAGATGAATATTATTATCAGCGCATCAACCAAGCCATTTATTATGACGGTCAGGAGTACGAGGTGCTGAACATCCTAGCCAATGTCATCGGCATCAAGGCCATTTTCTCGGACTGGAGTGCAACTGTCACATATTTTGCCAATTGCTTTGGCTTGACAGGGCCGGTAGGCGGAAGCTACTACAAGGGCAACATCTCCATGCAGTACTGAGTCTACCTCAGAGAGGAGGCCACGATGATCACGAACGGCGTCGATGGATACATAAGACGTCATTTGACACGATCACTCGATTTGCTGACCTGTCAAGGGGAACGAGTGCAAACCTGACTCTGAGCATAACGATTGCACAGGCATTGCGGCATGCATCGCACAGATAATTTTCAACAAGCGAATCAGACCCAGCAATGGAGGGCTACGCGACTCATCAGACACGCTAAGTTAGCTTTTGTTGCGTCAAGTCACAGATCGAGATGCGACTGAGAGAGGTCATGTTGTATGTATGGCCATGATTTATGATGTGGACGCTGAACAAGGTTGTTTGACAGCGATCTCTGTCGTCTTCCTTGACGATGATGATGAAGTTGATGGTGGTGGTGGTGGTGGTTGTGCGGGTCACCTACCAACGGTCCGTTGACACAAAACGTGGCCGGAACTGCCGCTGTGGCGTCCGCGTCGCTAAAGTTATGGATGTACATCAGAGCAGCCCTACAGTATACACTTGGTGTTGCCGCGCAGCAGTGGCAGATTGGATGTACTACCGTGCTGTAAATGTGATTGGAAAAGCTTTGGTCAAATGTCATGCCGGCCACCACGCGCTCGTCTTACGTCCGCTTCAGCGCCGGGGCTACGGCCACTCTGCACGAGACATCTGCCTCTTCACGTCGCAGAAGAAGAGCCCCATTCTCTCATTTTCATCTTTCGATCGGTCCTCAGATCTCGTCCACGTAGCGCATCCCGTCTCGGGGCCCCGCGCTGATCGTCGCTCCTTACCATCCGCCTTCCTGCTCGCTTGTCCTCCGCCGAACTCCCACTCGATCCACATTCCCTCTTAAACACCATGTCGGCGGCCATTTCCAAGCGCCAACAGGCGCGTAACGAGCGCGCCCTCCAAGACCTCATCCATACGGTTCCTGGCAACGAAGTATGCGCCGATTGTGGCACGCGAAATCCAACCTGGTCCAGTTGGAGCCTGGGCATTTTTCTGTGCATGCGCTGTGCTGCACTGCACCGCAAATTAGGCACGCATCTCTCCAAAGTCAAGTCTTTGTCAATGGACAGTTGGTCGGCGGATCAGCTTGATGTCATGAAAAGAGTAGGAAATGCGACGAGCAACCAGCGCTACAACCCTCGCAATGTCAAGCCCGATATTCCGAT